>JAUTBQ010139072.1:0-15044 GCA_032361185.1 Lepetodrilus ovalis | reverse complement strand
TGGATAAATTCGTTACCAGCGTGATTTCCGGGGTGTACAGGTTTTTACAAGCTTCAATTTCTCGTAGGCCACCTCGAGTGGTTATATTTATATATTGCAAATAGTACTAAACATTTATTATCAGTATTATGTAATGCAATATTGTGAAACAAAATAAAAAATAAAATCATGATCATGATTATGATCATGCAAATTTTTACAACAATAAAATCGACAAATTAATCCTGTCTGATTGGAAACACCTGCATTTTGGAATTAACCAGACCAAAAAAATACCCAAACTATTTGGTAAAAATTATGAGACAAACTAAAATTTAAAGTATCAAATATGAATTGATTGTTAATAGTAAACCATGAAACGAGCGGAAAATAAAATCAGGTTTTAGCACGTTGGCTGCAGTAATCTTTTCCCCTATGATATAATCTCTTGACACCCAATACAAATCGAGGAGTTATTTTGTACACAATGCTTTCCATTCCGACTGCAACATGGGAGAGATCTCGGCGATTTAACGGGAATGAGATGACACTAGCCACTAGTCCTCGCGGCACAAGCCTAGCCGTTGTTTGGTAACACCCCTTACAGAATGCTAACATACTGCATTTGTTTGCAAACAATTCTAGCGGATATCTCCCAGTCAAATTTTCATCATAACTCGACCGTCATCTTTTCTCTTTTCAGCAACAAAAGGGAGCTGTTTGAAAGAAGAATGGATAGCATACATCGCAAGAGAAATATTACGGGTTGGTTTATAAGATGCAAACGTGTCATAATTTGAAAAAAAGATTTGTTATGAATATCCATTGGATTTTTGAGTAAAAAATTGAGGAAATTAAACATGCCTCGATGTGTGGTATTTCGAATGCATTGATCCATATAATACAAAATAAATATGAGAATTTCATACAAGCGTGCTACTGAATTTCAATTTCCATTTTATGAATACCTATTCATTTCTTCATGGTTTTTTTTTGTTGTTGTGATGCTTAAGGATTAATAATAAAGTTTTAAAAATGAAGATTATATTTAATAATCTGGTTTTGACACTTGAAGGAAAATGACAATGAAATTAAATCATGAATATTTCTAACCATAACTTTGCTTTTTATCCAAATGAGTACATTTATAATGTCTACAGAACATTATTGAAATAATTGAAATAATTCTCAAATATTTTGCTCAAGATTACATCAGTAAATCTGATCAGGCCCTGAGATTACAAAACTTTCTGAGTATGATGTCATGCTCAAGCACAAATTATATTTGTGAGCATGAGTTGAGCATGAGATTGCACTCAGGAAAGTTTAGTGAGACCTCAATACCATGAGTATGCATCAGTGAATATCACAAATTAGTTGTTTGATTTATTATTTAAATTATTTTTGTTTTTAAACATTTCTGTAGTTAACATTGTGCTTTGTTACTTCCAGGGCTTAGCCCATCTCCACACAAACAGAGTGATTCATAGAGACATCAAAGGCCAGAACGTCCTATTAACAGACAACGCAGAAGTCAAGCTAGGTAAGCTGCGTTATATACCAACAATGAACCGCGTTAAAATTAGAACAGAAATCGCAAAAAGTGTCACTGTTTGATTACATAGCAATTCTGAAAGTTTTACATTGTATTTAACTTTCACGTTTGTTTGTTCATGTTTGTGCCAAAATACTTTCTTCTACATGTAACAGGATGCATGAACTATGTAGTTCGTCATTATTTTAAGTTTGGATATAAAATTAAATACTTTCAATTTCAATGTTTTTTTTGTCATTCTCTATTTTTATTTTTATAAAAGAATCTCAAAATCAGTATTTTTAAAAGTGTGAAATATTATCAAAATTGGTTTGTATTTGACAAGCATTTTGATTAATATATTTATTATAATTTTGACTATGGAATTAAATACTTTTAATTTGAGTATTGTAAAAAGTCATTCTATATAGATTTGTTTGAATTTTTTTCTAGAAATCAATATTTTTAAAAGTGATATATTATCAACATTATTTTGTATAAAATCTCTAGAAACCAATATTTTTAAAAGTGATATATTATCAACATTATTTGGTATATTTCAAAAAGAATTTTAAATATTAAATTCTTTTTATTAAATTTGTACTTCTCTTTTAAATGTTGCTACACAATATCATACATGCACATTGTTTCACCAAAAACAAATATATTGTACAAGGGGTTGGTATATGAAATCAAAGATTAATATGATGACTCTTCTTTTCCAGTTGACTTCGGCGTTAGTGCCCAGTTAGACAAGACAATAGGTAGAAGGAATACCTTCATAGGAACTCCATACTGGTGAGTAACATCATAAAACATGCACATATACTGAGATTTCAGTATGGTAGGATGTCGAAAAGCAGTGTTTGAAGCTCGATGAAAAATGGACCTGCCTGAAAAACAGCAGTAGCAGGTGGTACGGTAGCGCAGTTCTAGAACATTGGACTTCACAGCCAAAGGTCCCGAGTTCAAATCCCACCCTGGGGGGCCTGGCATCAATGTTCGAGGAAGTTATTTTTCTGATGCGATCATTTTTTATTTCGTTTATAATTTTTTATTTTTCAAAGTTTTCAACGCATACATATCACATAATATTCCCAGTTTACACAAGTATAGGTACATGATACTGTAACAAAATATAAACAATGTATCAATAGTTTATGATTTGAAGGTGTTTACAAAGTAACTACAGTACCGGTAAATACTAGTCATAGATGGACACTCACAAAGGGAAAATATTAAAATTAAATAAGATAATGATAAAATTGTAAATATCGTGGGGAAAGAGACCAAAATGTTATTGTTATTGTTTTCCCCCCGTTAAAACCGTATATGTGAATTAATTTTTAAGTTAATGTCCTTTGTTGCACACCACAAAATTGGTTTTGTATACTTACATTCACAAAATATATGGTAAACAGTTTTCAACAGAGAGGACACAGCAGTGATTCAACATATCCAATTTTGTAAAGATAACTATTGTTTGCTAAAATGTTATGAATAGTTTAAAATTGAAACCATCTTAAATCAGTACTGTCAGTACATCTATTTGATGCAATATTGATAGGATGCACTGTCTGTAGAGTGGCAATACAGATATCATCCTTGGTCTGTCAGTACCAGCCTATGCTCGAAGATTTACTGCAACATTCAGTGCTATGAATGTTGTGGGATTTCTCCTGCCCTAAACTGACATGTCGTGATATTAGTGAAAGATTCTCGTCACAAATGAGTGCAAGATTCCCGCCGCGACATTAAACTCCATAATCAATTAATGAAAGATTCTAGAAAGCATCTCTAAACCCCATTAAAAAAACAAACAAAAACCAATTTATCATTGAGAACAGGCCCCAAGATTATGAAACTTTTTCGAGTAGTCCAAGTTTACTCTATGTGTCTTTTTTCTTTCTTTTCAGGATGGCGCCAGAAGTAATTGCCTGTGATGAGAATCCAGATGCCACTTATGACAATAGAGTAAGTAAAACAGTGGACATTGTAGAACATAATGCTTGAGAACCGAGGATATCGTGTACGACAATCACATCGGCTGTAACACCAAAACTGTTTGACAGCATTACTGACCTATCATATTTAAATATTACTGTATTTGACTCGCCTCCTCAAGTTCAAAACAAACACAGCCATTATTCCTAGGGATCTACTTCCATAAGTGACGGATCTCCATGTGTTCAGAAGAGAAATGCATGGCAATTTTCCATGGATCCGCAGAAATCTGCTGACGTATTTGTCCAGGGGTCGATTTATTTGCACAAAACCGTAAGTGCACGAGCACCATGTATCGCTACGAGAGTGCTTATGGTCTTGTAGTAGATATGAGAGCTTCAAGAAACGATACCCAGGGTATACTTTCACAAAGCTCTCTTATCTACTAAGAGACTGGTAGCGCTCTCTTAGCAGTGTATTAGTTATCAGCAAAAAGAGCGCTAACCGTCTCTTAGTAGATAAGAGAGCTTTGTGAAAGGATTCCCTGGGTATCGTTTCTTGAAGCTCTCATATCTACTACAAGACCATAAGCACTCTTGTAGCGAAACATGGCGCTCGTGCACTTTCGTGAGCGCTATCGTTTATGGATAAGGTAGCTTTGAGAAAGGATACCCTGGCTTGGAACCTACCGCCCCAAGACCATTATTACTGAAATCACAATTGTCTGTTTTAATGTCCCTTCCTTCACAAATGTGCATTCATTGATTTAATCCCTGATTTTTCTTTCAGAGTGATTTGTGGTCTTTAGGAATTACAGCAATTGAAATGGCTGAAGGAAAGCCACGTAAGTTCAGGAAATAAAATAATCTCATTGTAAACATATTAATTTAAATTTAAATAACCCAGGAATAAATACTACAAGGGAGGAACTTGTTGTCATGGACATATGAACTATATTAAAGTTATAACAATAATAATGCTGGTAATACTACTACTAATAATGGATATTTACAAGGCACTAGATACCTGAGGTGCGTTCAAGATGCACTACTATTCTTGCTACACTACACTATGCTACTTTTCTTGGCTGAACGGGTTAGTAGGAAATTAACAGGAAATCGGTCTGCACATGCATTCAGTCCATTAGTTTCATGGTTTGGGTTTTCCTACAAAACACTACGGGTTTCAGACTGCTGGCTTCTGTAGCATTACATTGTACTATGTAGAGATATGTATTGGATCTTGAACGCACTTCTATAACAATGCTGTGCCATATTGATGGTCTTCTTCTGTTTCAGCCCTCTGTGATATGCACCCCATGAGAGCACTCTTTCTTATTCCCAGAAACCCCCCACCCAGGCTCAAAAACCCAACAAAATGGTGAGACACTATATAATAATAATAATAAAAATAATAGTGTGCACATTTATACTGTGCCAAATCCACGCTCGAAAGTATGCTCATACGCTACATTATTACCCCAGTCAATTGATCAGTGTCCTCAAGGTTTCCTTCTCAACTCCCTGGGGTGTATGCACCTTTCCGAACCCAACTTGACCCAATTAATGTAGCACTTGTTAGCTGTCAAGAGAATATGTCTGCATTCAGTGACTCATAGAAAACATTTCTAGCATCGTAATAATGATTTTTGTCTCTATGAAAGAATGGAATCGCACATATCTTTCAACAGTTCATGTGTAACGATTGATGCAATCTTGCATGTGGTCATGTGATGAATTTATCCGCTCCTCGTCCTCTGGGTTATACTGGAAGTACAGTGTCCCCACGTTATAACGCTGAATTTGGGGTCCATGACATACCCCCCGCATAGTATCCGCCTTATACGATAGTACAGGTAAATAACAAAAATAAAAATGTGATCCACATCTGAACCAGCCTTATATCCGAATCAGCTGTGTATTGAACAGTGTTATATCGAGGGGACACTACAAGGATTTCAAGATGGTGTCTTGCAAGGAAAATCTTTGTTTTGTAATCTGTCCTAAGCGTGTATAAACATTCCCACTACAGTGTTAAGCAACAATTTGCTCACTCACTCACTCGTACTATTTCTAAAGTTTTCATTTCATCTCGTCACGTATGGGTGAAGGATTCCCGTTGCGACGTAAAAACAAAAATAATTCGTATTTATTTTATCCTCAGGTCTACCAAATTCCACAACTTTGTAGAATCATGTTTGATAAAAGATTACACCCAGCGGCCAAATACCGAACAGCTTTTGAAGCATCCGTTCATCCGTGACCAGCCAACTGAGAGACAGGTTCGAATACAACTCAAGGACCACATAGACCGGCATAGAAAGAACCGGAAGGGTGAGTTTAGACAATTATCGTTAATTCCAAAATTACGTTTGTGCGTTAAATAAAATTCTTTCAAAGATTATGTCCTCAAAATTATCGGCAATGAATTAATTATTGAAATGGCAATGGTTCTTTTAAAGGTAAATTTTAAATATTTCCTTAGGGTTTGTATCCTCAGATTTGTTGGTAATTAATAATTACGCTATGCTAGTCGTCGCGAATGGGTGCAATATTCCCGCTGCGACGTAAAGCAATCATTCAATCGATCAATTGATCAATAATTACACATTGGTTCTGTAAAAGGTGCCTTATGAAATCCTTTAAAGATTCCATCCTCAAGTGTGTTGGCTATTTATTAATAATTATAATGGCATTAGTTCTTTTAGAATAAACATTTAAAGCTGCTGTTCTCATACTTTTGGGAGATAATTTATCAGAAGTTGAATACTTCTGACAAAAACCAAGATGTTTTGTGATTTATTCATTATTTTGTCGCGTACGAGTGTAATATTCACGCTGTGACGTAAAACAATAATTTAATAAAAATTTGGATTTGTTAGAGGTAGGCGCGAATCCTATAAATATATCTACCATCTAATATGCTCTGTGCAACTGTTATCGTCAAGTGGTTGAAAGATTCCTGCAGCGACGCTAAAACTCCTCAATTAGTTACTCACTGTGTAAACTGTTGCAGGCGACGACCATGACACTGAATACGAGTACGAGGGCAGCGACGGAGATGACGACGAGGAAAGCGCGATGCCGGGCGAGCCTAGGTATGTTGTCATGCCCCGTTGCCAGGCAAACTACAACAACCATTGCCTGCCTTAAATAGAGGCGTGTCTCGTTTATGAGTCTGCCCTTGCACATAAGGCCTATTAACAAATTTGTGACTGAATCAGTTTAATGATGACGTAAATTTTCAAACAATTGACTGAAGTTTGATTTTACTTTATTCTTATTTTTTTTCTACGGTATTTACATTTTGTAAGCTTTGTTAAGCCTCTCCCTGCTGGAGTAGGCACAGGCAATGCTCTTGAAGGCATCTCTGGTTGCCTCCAGCATGGAGAGGGTTAAATAGTTCATAGTATGTTAAAAACCTTTCTGAAATAAATAGAAGCCTACCTTGAATAGAAGCCTTCCTTTGAATAGAAGGATTTACGGTATATCATCTACTATCGTTTTTCCAGTTCCATTCTTCAAATCGGTCCCGGCGAGTCGACCCTGAAACGGAACTTCCAACAGATCCAGGAGCGCGAGGCCCGCGGCAATCAGCAGTCTCGCCAGTCCCACCATCATCATCAACAGCAGCAGCAGCCACATCCACAACAACAACAACAACAACAACAGCAACAACAGCAGCAGCAACGACATCACGACCGGCGCAGCCAACACGGCCAGCAGCGTCCACACTCGGGTCACGGTCAGCGCGCACCGGCCAGTCATTACATCCCCCCACCATTGCCTCATGGGGTGCAGCATGAGCCGCCCAAACACTTCCCCTTCCAGTCCAGGCCTATAGGTGGGTACAGTGTCCGTTCGGGATTGTTTTAATATTGAATCAACGCTTCGAGCTTCGTTCTCCTTGTAGTGTAAGATTGCTGCTGTGATGTAAAACTGTAACTCGCACACTCACCTTTGTAGTGTAGCCGTGTTTATACAATGGTGATACTCGTCGCAAATGGGTGAAAGATTCCCGCAGCGATGTTAAACTCCATAAAGCCTATGGGTGAGATATTCCCGCTGCGTCGTAAGGCAATAATTCAATCAAAATCATAATCGCTCACAATGGTAATACACAAATACCTAAAAGAAGCATTAGGGCTGCTCGATGTGTCAGGAAGGGCTCAATTTGTCAGAAAGCAGCTAGAAGCTTTGAAAGATGCGTGTGCATGTTACGTGACGGCAGGAGTGCAAATTAAGCAACCCAATTAAGTTCCAAACATGTTTTCTGTCCAGCTGTGATATCAGTGGAAGTAACACACTTTGGCTAGAGATTTTCATGGTAGCTTGCAAATAAAGCAATCTAGCTGCTGGAAGTACCTTAACCCTCTCCCTGCTGGGGGCAACCGGAGATGCCCTAAAGAGCTGTATTAGTGCACAATCCAGCAGGAAGAAGGTTAAATGGCACACACTAAACCTAACCGGCTTGACAAAAGAAACGCCTACAGAGTTATCTCCCTTTGGAAAAATCCCAAGAAATATTTTTTTCTCAATTTTCTATGCATCTTAGATTCATAGCATTGCTTGGTATTGCAGGCTCTTAGATGAAACTTCTCAAACTTATTATGTCCTGTCAATATGGTCCTGTCAATATGTCCCGTAACTTTGTCCAGTGATGCCTGCTGATCCGAAGAATGCCAGTCCCGGTTCCGCACAAGCTATGCAACTTGACCATCCCATCAGCCGCCCCTCCGGGATGTTTGGTGGGCCAGTCAGCAAACCAGAGGTAATGCAACTTCCAAGGGGACTGCAGTATGAAAACAAGTCCTGTCCTAATTTAAACCTGGTCGTAACTCTCTTTTTTACTATTATCGAGTCCCGTATGACTTGAAACTTCGCATTAAAACTCTTTAACTGATTGTCACTGGGTCTACAGTTTTTCATCGCATTTTAACGTCTGTTCTCTCAATATGATTCTAAGATCTGTTTATGTAATAATTCACAACTTTTCGTAATATCTATCTTTTCTCTTGAGATATATACCATATACAAACATGTATAGATACTGCAGTGATGCTCCTGTTATTTTAAGGAATAATAAATAATAAAAACTTGATTGCAAAATATTAAAATTATAATGTTTGATTTCCACAATTTGTTCATAGATATTCCAAATTTTAATAAATTCATTCAGCGTTCATAAGAACCAAATACATACTTTGTTTTTACTAGATTAATTGAGTTTCTGAATTTGTATTCCAACTCAAAAATACAAATCTGTAATTATTTACAATATTTCCTTCTTGTTTTAAAAATAATTTTTAGTGTTGAAATTATTGGGAGTATTGCTGTAGAAAGCATGAGTTTGAAATTAACATGGAATGCAACGTATATTTCCTAGCTTGCGTTTATTTCGATATGTGCAATTTGATTGGCAGGTGCTGTGGTTGATGAGAATATCCGCTCATGCCGAAATATACATGCCTTGGAATATTTTTCCTGCCTGGAATAATAATTTCCCGCGAATGCTTCGATAAATATTTATTTGAGTTGCATAATTACCTAAGTTATGGAGTGTTTGCATACCCATTCCATGCTATAGTTTGGCATAAAATGCATTGTTACCCACTTCTAGTAGAATGTCTTGGTAACTACTTCATGGAATCCAAAACGAAAAATAAGATGATTTGTAATGTTGTCTTATTTAACCAAAATAAAAAATAAAACCATTTAAGAAATTGATTTTTTTTTTCATTCCATAAAGTATTTCCCTGAGAAAATCTATGAAAAAAAGAGGTTGCAATGCATTTAATGGCAAACTATTTATAGCTAGATTTTTTTTATTCTGGTTGATTATTGAGCCCTGTTGCTACCCGCGTGTTGTTGTTAGGTGGCTGTTAAGAGTGTGACCTTGTTTGTTTCTTACCAGGATGACAATGAGGTGAGAATCGCCAGGCTGTGTAAAGCGCTTACTTAGTTGTGTAGAAATAAGGCTGAATCGTAACATATCTTGGTCCCAAGCCAATCAGGCCCATGTTCGAGTCAGAATTTCTAAAAAAAAATGACATTAAATCTTTTATTTTTTATTTTAATTTTTATGATTTCTTCTTGGATTCATTTAACCCTCTTCATTCTGGAGGCAACCAGAAATGCCTTTTAATGCTGTGTTTGTGCCTATTCCAGTAGGAAGAGGGTTAAAGTGACTCAAACAGAATCTGGCAAGCATAAACAAATGGGGAAATCTGGCAAGCGTAAACAAATGGGAAAAGAGCTGATTTATTAATAAAATATCATTTTTGCAGAAAATTCCATCACTGTTTACTGTAGTGGATACTATCATCCATTCTATTGTCTAAAAATGGAGATTCTGTTTGAGTTTCATCGCACTTGGGTGAAAGATTCCTGCTACGATGTAAAACAATAACTCGCTCCCTCCCGAGTGAGTCCATTTAGATATTAACTGTATTTAATGTGTTATTTGTAAGTCGTATAATGCAAATTGTAATTAATGACGATATATTTCAAACGCGTTCATCATTTTATTTATTTCCTTGTTTGGGACCAGGAAATGGTTATGATTTTGTGATGGTCTTGTCACAATAATTCACATGGACTTTGCTTGATTGTTGGACAATGAGAATTACTTTTTAACTACTTTGGTAATTTTTGATATTTGAACATAAGATGGCATTGGTTTTAAGCAATACAGTTGTGGGGGGAAAAAATAATTATTAATTAGAAAATCAATGTCATATTTAAAGCCTTTTGTCATTTGTAAATTGGATATCTGCATGTTTTATCATATGCTTGCATGATCTACGTTAAATAAAAGGCGATCAATTTCATTCTACGCTAGTACGATATCTGCTGCATGCCTATTAATTCGATGGCTAGGGATAGGTAGATTGCTGCTTTTGCTTCAGTGGGGAGTTATCTCCCTTTAACAATGTATCACTGCTGAATTAAGTCCAAGCCGTGCACAGCTTTAGGCTGACAAGACGACGCTACTGAAAGTCCTTGGCTATTACATCTCTTTCAGCTTCCTCCCCGAGCTGCTATTTTCCCCTCGACAAATACATAATAGTGCACATAATTTGTAGTTTTAAGAAAGTAGCACATGGAGCTTCATCAGTGACACGTCTTATAAAAATTTGCACAGAATATATAGTGACACATCTCTTGCTACTGGTGTTAGTGTGAAGTGAGGCCTCATGATATTGGGCACAGAATGGACTGGCACAACTCACTGGTAGTATTGTTATGCATAGCGCCAAGTGACGTGTAATATCGTACATGAAATGAATTGACACATCTCGTACTGTCATGCTTATGCTTATTGTGAAGTGACACACCTTGTGAGATTGTGCACAGAATGTGACACACCTCGTAACATTGTGCATAGAATGAAGTGACACATCTTTGTATAATTGTGATGTGAACTGTTTGGTACCATTGTTCAGAATTTGAAGTGACACGCTATGCTTCATAATACT
The DNA here is from genome assembly GCA_032361185.1 of Lepetodrilus ovalis. NCBI lineage: Eukaryota > Metazoa > Mollusca > Gastropoda > Lepetellida > Lepetodrilidae > Lepetodrilus > Lepetodrilus ovalis. The sequence continues at coordinate 4,110 of JAUTBQ010139072.1, read as the reverse complement.
TTTCGTAATACCATGTATTATACACAGTGATGTGATATGTCTCGTACTATAGCGCGATTTGATTGTAACCACAAAATCCAGGAAATAATCATATAAAATTACTTTAAAGATATAAATGCACATGTATAATAAAATTTAATATCTGAGTATATGTGTTTGCCAAGACAAAAATCTATCTAAGTGCATCATAGGTTGTATTTAACAGTTCTTTTACTTTACAATCACCTGTGAGTGTGAGAAAGAGATCTTCTAGACAACATTATTATCTAAACGCAAGCAATTATTTACATACAATTATTAATTTCAATAATTCATCTAATTTTCATAGATTATTTCATCAGTATACACAATTATGGCACTACGAAATCGACAATGTATTTATTTCTGTGATATTTCTGTCATATACATGGGTTGCAATCAATTTTCTCGCATATTTCAGGATTTGGAGAGAATCGCAGCTCACCTCAGCAAGATGGGTGCAGAGGAGCGACAAGCACGAACCGTCATCGTAGAGGATGACGCAAGCGACGAAGATGAGGATGACGAGGATGACGACATCAATCGTGACGGCACCCTCCCAGCATCCGAACCAGCTCGACCCCTGTGAGTGGAAGTCTGAAATAAGATTTCGATTAAATTAAATTAAATTATGTAAAAATTTAAACATTTATGTGAGAATATATTCGTGTGCACGAGATGTTGGTAGATAGGTAGACTTAACACATAATGTTTGATATGACTCGATTGAAATTTAGAAAAAAACAAATCAAAAGTAGCAAATTTGAAGGATCAAATCTAAATTCACAAAAATGCCAGTAATTATTTCTTCTTGAAAGCAATGCATTATAGATACATTCGGATAAATTTTGATTAGCATTTAAAAGACATTCTTTTTAAAACTTGTCATCAACCTGTTTATTCACAAGCAGTATGTATGAGGCAGGGTTCAGTCATCTGTCCAACTTTATTTAGATATTTAAAAAAGAAATCCCTCCATAAATTGCAGCAAAATTGAGACATTAAAGATTCTCATGAATGAAGAATATCAATTTAAACAATTTTATACGTAAGATTGTAAACAAAGATAAATTCTATGCTGTTTTACATTCCTTACCAATATTAAGACATTGTTGTTTTGCCCGTTTGTATCAGTTTTATTCATGTAGTTATTGGCATGGATGTGTTACTATCTTTAAAAAAAAACGTAACCTGGGTTCGAACACTGAAAGCTACTTTGTACTTGCAACAGAATGCATACCAGTCTTGTCAGCAGCTATTCTGTGTAAGTATGGTACATTGGTACCCACAAACCAGTGTAGAACCCACCATGTTTTCAGTTCACATTTTTTTCTTCCCTACTGGCATGAGCATGGCAATTTAATTTTAACGCTTTCCATTCTGGATCTGTCGATCACAAGTCATTTTCCCCTGTAGAGATCTGATTCTATCTAGCAGAAAGAGGGTTGATTGATCTTTGTTGTTGTGCTTTTGTGTTGTCGCTAATGGGTGAACGACTCCTGCAGCTACATTAAACTCCATATTCACTCACTCACTGTATGATTTTGTCATTTTGCAAATGGGTGAAGTGTTCCCCAGCAACGTTAAACTCCATAACCATTAACTCACTGTGTGGTTTTTCTTTTTGCTGTTATTTTATGATCAGAAAGTCTGTTAAATTGTCGTTCCATCAGTATTTTAACAACAGTAATGTGGTCATGCTCAGTGCAGGGGAATAAATCTGTTGAGATTCTACAAAGAATTAGGATGAGTGTAAAAGTTAAAAATATTCTGATATAGTAGACATCATTAAGAAAATTCTAATATATTAGATATCAATGCTAATAAATTCTATTTAGCTTGCTCCTTTCGCATGATTTTTATTGTCTGTAAACTTTGCCTGTCTGAGAGAACAATAAATTTAGGAATTTCCTTATTGTTTACGGATTGTCAATTTTTCAAAATGTATTTTGAATTAATATAAAATGTTTTCATTTTTGTTGTTTAGACATGTAGAACACACTTAATGTATTGAAAGATTGTTTTAAATTAATAGGTTGTGTTATGTGTTGTCGCTTTTCATTTTATTTATCAACTTTTTGAGATTTTTACATGCCAGTCAAATGTAAGATCTTATGTCCACCATTCATTGAATCATTGATAATATTCATCTAAAATTTATTAATATTTATAAAAACATACATGAGCTGATTTATATTTTTACTCAAAAATCTATTTCCTAATTTCTTATACACACGATACAATAGAAAAATATTTTTCAAATTCATTGTTACTAGATTTGTTAAAGATTTTGCAATTCCTCTGCATTTAATTGTTTACTGTGTTATTGCAGTCCGCCTGGTGGATTTTCTGGCGATACGGTGGAAACCCAAACTTCTATGGTCATACATGAAGGTATGTGTGAAAAGCATAACAACCCTATATGAAGGTTTTGAAATTGAGTAGTAGGTATCTTTGCATAAAATTGTTTAAGTAATAATATACACAAACACACATTGCATTAAGAAATTGATTTAAATTCTACAAAATCGTATTAGGGTTTTGTTTTGAAATGTTTTCAGTATTTCAAGAATGGTAGCTTACACAGTTCCATAGCTTTTCCATAAATATTTTCATCGCCTTTGTGAATTGTGTGATAGAGCATTTGCAGCTGTCTTTATTATGAATGATGTTAAATACAGGCAAACATTCCATCTTTAGGAAACTTATTTGGAAAAGATTATGATATTTTATTTACACAAGCTTCAATGTTTTGAAAACTCAAATACCAGCATTCTCTCGTGTTTGAAGAATTTAAAATTGTGGTGTTAATTTTATCCTAGTTTATGATCTATTTATGGACTCGATACGACGCTATGTAAATAATTTGATTTAAGATTTATCCAACAGCTGCATGTTTATTTATTACGGCTTTCTGAGGGGATGAATTTGTTGGCGTCAAGAATTACCTCCCTTGTATTGTCTGCAATCTTTGAATAATGTTTCTCTGAATGACTAATCCATGTTTTGTGCCACAAGTTTTTTATTTTATTAAACTTTTCAAAATTAATTGTATTTTGAATGTTCTATGAGAGTTCTCTTTTGAATGTGCATTTTGTGTATTATTTATTATTGTTAATGAAAACCTATATTAAATTGCTATTGTTTATTTTCTCACTAGATATGCCGCCTCCTCGTCTTCCAAACATAAACTCAGGCCATAATCTCAAACTGAATGACGATGACGGAGAAAATACTCTCGTCGCAAGACGGGTGAGTTTTTGTCACTTAATGAGTATCGCATCACAATGTCAAATATTTCATGAATGCAGGACACTTTTACAGAGTCATTTTCATGGGATTTGGATTTTTTGATGTTTCATTCAGTCAAACAAAAGTGTAATATCAAACGCTATTTTTTCCATATCGTTTGATCCATCTCAGTCACATTTACTCATCTCAGACCCACATTTATCCATATCAAACATGTATTTTCATGTTGAACAACACATTTATTCCGGTTAAGCACACATTTATCCATGTCAAACACTCTATAGATATCAATGACATTTAGCCATATTACGTTTATTCACATTCAACACATTATCCATATCCTACAAACATCCATATTTCAGTCAGTTTTAAGAAACTTTTAATATTTTACAGAAAGAGGAAAATGAAAAGGTAAATTTAATCTCAGCTTTTAACGTCTGTCTGACAACTGCGTAGACACTTTAGTGTTCACCTCTCTAAGAACAAATATGAGTTTTAAGCTGTTGTAAGATAGAAACAATCTCCTCCATTGTTAGAGACGGTCTCATCCAATGAGAACCATTGTTAGAGACAGTCTCAACCAATGAGCATCAACGTTGTGTAATCATTGTAACTCTGGGTAACTCTCATCTATTGGTTTGCTTTTGCTTTGTAACAACAGCTTTTGTCATTTATGTTTACCAGAAATATGTTACTTCTTAAAGGCATACAGTCACATTCAGTTGACCTACTTAATGACCAAATGGATTATTACTTTCATTAATGAGTGGCACTACAGTTATCATCCTTGGTCTGTCAGTACCAGCCGGTGCTCGCAGGTTTACTGCAACATTCAGCGCT
>JAUTBQ010138961.1:0-15046 GCA_032361185.1 Lepetodrilus ovalis | reverse complement strand
GTGTCTGAGTGGGGTATCATTGTTCTATCTGCGGCGTGATATTCTAAGTGAACTAGCACTATAAAAACTGGTGAAAATCCAGACTAGTCAAGCAGTACATATGCATGCAATAATTAGTGAAATAATCTAGAAAGTGACTTGAAACCCCAAATCAACCAACCAACCAACCAACTATATCTACTACATGTATCACAGACATTTTGACCCGCAGTGCTGAATTTTGCAGTGAGCACCACTATTATTATTGTAGCTGTATTGAACACTGGTTTGTTCTGTTGCAGGGCGGAATGTGTTCTGTGTACATTCTAGCGGAGGACAAGGTCGTGAACGTGGCCTGTGAACACCTGGAGCCCGTGCAGCCTGAGAAGCAGGACCAGGTGAGAACTAGCGTAGGCGGGATACTCCTCGGGGAGTTGAGAAGGAAGATGGGGTCACTCTGCTCCATCGACAAGTGTCATAATTTTTTAACATACACAACACATTGATGAACACCATGTATTATTGAACACATTGAAGGCTTTATTGATCTCATTGTTCAACACATTAATGAACACATTGAAGACATATTTTTGCATATTTAAAGCATCTTTACACAAGTCTTTGAACATATAGCATACAACACTTTTGAACACCGAACACTTTGATCAACATCATATATCATTGAACACATTGAACACATCTTTAATATGTTGAAAGCATCGTTACATGAGTCTTTGAACACATCTCTGGACATATTGAAAGCATCTTCACACAACTTTTGTACACGTTGATGAACACCACACCTCATTGCAGGCCAAGGTGATCATGGGGGACGAGCGGGACCTTACGGGTACCCTGCTGAGTATCGACGGCAGTGAGGGCGTCATCAAAGCTGACGGAGGCGAGATCAAGATGCTGCCGATCCACTTCCTGTGCAAGATGCCCGCGTCGTGATGACCATGTTGTGGCGGCCAGTAACGTTCGATATTGAGAAACAATTCGTCGTCGGCCAGTGCTGCCGAGACGGACACAACGTAGAATGAGACTTTTCTTTGGCGCCCGACCACACGGATTTTTTTACTGGAGATGATCGGATTTCTGTACATAATTCTGTATCTTGAAGACAACTCATTTGAATTTGTACATGGTATTAAAAGCTTTGAATGTTTGAATGTGTGCATTATTGTCGCCGAAGGCAATTCGTTTAATTGCGTACATGATCTTGAGGTAATTCATTTGCATGTGTATACATGACAACAAGGCTGGGCGTACTCATTTAGATGTCTACATGATTATGAGCGTAGCTTGGGAATAACTTGCTTTCATGTACATTCTGCTACTAAAATAATTTACTGTACTGCTCTTGATGTTTACGTTTTTTTTATCCAACACCTATTGAAGGGCGCGGGTTATTGTTTAGCGTCTCAGCTCAAGGGCCACCTGACTTCTGGTCGATATCTACAGATGAATTGTTGTTCTCGCTTGGGTCGACGTTCCAGCGCGCGGCCCTGTTTCACAACGGAATTGACAAGAGGGTTGCTGTAAGGCAGTAGTTTGCTGTGTTGCTGTCAGAGAGTAGTGCTATGATAGCTTTGTGAAGCTGGTCCCTGGGTACAGCATGCCAGGTTCTGATTGATCGGTTGAATGTGGGTTTGACCCGCTTTCAAGATTTGTTCACTCGTTCCATGACTTACGTGTTTTGTGGATAATATATGGACTGCTTGTACTGTAGTTTGTCATTGATAACCATATCTCGTAGACCATCTCGGAAATATACATTATAGAAATATATTTAATAATGGTTAACCAAAACAAAAATCTGTATTGACTGTCGTGTTTGTGCCTGTTCTATTTTTTTGCATAATGCCCAAAACATTTGGTGATAGCCGTTTAAATTTTTAAAGAAATTTTTATTTTGGTTAGGTAGTACAATATTAAAAAAGTTAAGGTTAAAGGTTTTCATTCTATAAAGTATTTACCGAGATAATCTACCAAATATAGTTATCAATACGTTTTGTGCCAAAAATAGACCAGGTTTTCACTGTCTGGCTGTACTAGCTCGCTGGAATATCAACGGAATATGGATACCAAACTTAGGCACATTATTAACCCTCTCCCTGCTGTAGGCAACTGAAGAACACCGTGTGTCTAATGATGTAGCAGATAGAGGGTTAAATGACTGTCCGCCGGCCTGTCTGCTATACTCCTGCTGGACTTCTAATCTGTATTCCAGCAATCGCGCGTTGGTCTGCTGCCAATGGGAAGACAACTCAGTGTGAAGCAAAGAATTATACTTTTCCACCTTACTGTGATGCATAGCATAACTCACGACATAAATAATCCTATTTTCCCATATGGTACACAACAACTGGAACGATTTTCATTGGTCAGTTAACTCAAAATTCCCATGTCTGTCATAGACAGTACTATCCTTTTCATTCATATAATTTTACTACGACATTACTACAGCCATATTTTGAAATTAATCATTTGACCAACTGAACTACTGCCTAATAATGTTTCACAAGCCATTCATTGTTAAAATATAAATTTAGATCTAAAGTTGGACCACTTCTTTTGTAAGTCATTCATGGAGTTATAGGTGAAGCACATTCCACGTACTAATGACATCACGTACTAATGACATCACGTATTTGACATCACGTACTAATGACATCACATATTTGATGTCGCAATTCATTCCTGTCTGTAACTTGAATGTCGTGGAATTTAAACTGTACTTATTCAATGTTTTTGTCCGAATATTCCTACTTAATCAGTGTTGGATAAAGAAGTTAACACACTCAATAATGTGACATATTGATTTTATGACACTCGTTCCTCCAAAGTGGATATTGTTCTCGCTATCACTCGGAAAATATCATGTATTTGACGTCGCAATTCATTCTTTTCTGTAACTTGAATGTCTTATGGAATTTCAACTATACTTATTCGATGTTATTGTCTGAATATTCCTACTCGCTAGTGTGACATATTGATTTAACAACACTCGTTCCTCACTCAGAAAATTTCAACTTTTAAACAACTTGTGTCGTAAAATCAATATGTCGCACTAATCTCTGTCTATCACACGGCCAGGACATCAGAAATATTGAAGTGCTGGAACATAAGTCTGCTTACATTGAACAAAATATCATTTTCATTTACAATTACAAAATTGAAATAGTTTACGAAATAGTTTGGAGTACAATTTCATGCTGAACTTGTGTGTTATGTTACGGTTTGAATGCAAATTTTGAGTACCCTAGTATGAATTCCATTCAGTTCTACTAAATAAAGGTCTTGTAACCAGTGTGCGAAATTACTGCTGCAAACTTACTGGCCCGAATAATGATACAAATAAGAAATGTTTACAAAATACCTTTAGTAGTGGGAGAAATGGCCGGGCCAGCGGACCAGCGGTAATTTCTAACACTGCTTGTAATCTCTAGACATAGTACATAACAAGTGCAGAATTTGGGAGATTTGGAAGGTCTTCATCAATTCATTAAACTATTACAGTGTCCCCTCAATATAATGCTGAAGTTGGGGTCCATGATACACAGGGAAATAACGAAAAAAATACATGTGATCCACGTCTGACCCCGCCTTATATCTGAATCCGCTGTGTATCTGACAGTGTTATATGGAGGGGACACTGTAGATGTATTTAGTTGAAATATTTATTTTAGATACAGTGTCCCCTCGATATAACCCTATATTTGGGGTCCATGACAAAATTAAGATGAATTCTTGTCAGTGTACAAAATTAAAAATGGGATCCACATCTGACCCAGCCTTATATCCGAATCCACTCTGTATCGAACAGTGTTATATTGAGGGGACACTGTATTTTGTAATCCAATACCAACATTGTCTACACTCATTCCCATTCATGAGAGTAGTGTGACAGTGGGTGTGGCTTTATAACGGTTACATTTCAGCATATTAACGACGAATGCATCAAATCCATCAATTACCGTAATTACTCTAGTAATTCGAACAGCAGAAAATAATAAAATTTGTAGTTGTTCGAATTGTTAGAAAAAATATGAAAATGGATAATGATCTGTGTTCGTATGATTAGGGACAACCCAATTAAAGTATAAGATATGGTTGTAATTTAAATGATTTTTTAAAAAAATGATTTAAGAAAAAATGAAAATATGTCCATATTTTTAGGGCTCAACAAATATTTTTTTGACAATTTATTTAGGTGTTAGAATTATTAGAGGGTTCGAATTATTAGAGTAATTACGGTTGACACGACCAGGAGATAATCTGTTAATTAATTAAAACAACGGTGATGACACGGAGCAGGTGTAAGCTGGGGGGGTGGGGAGACTTCACGAGGATTGATCCTTGCTAATGGCCGCCAACTTGACGTAACGTGTGATCAGACAGTCACGGCAGCCATCAATCTCGTCTTCATGCCCCGGAGGGACAGCCAGAGTTAGCTGACCTGACATAGAGGGGGCGTGTCTCAGGTGTTCGCAGATCACCTCAGGTAGCACACTACACCAAGGACTGCGCGGAGAACAGGAAATCGCCCAGTTCAGGACGTCGCGTGGAAATATACTTTGTGTTTACAAATTATCGGATATATTTTATGGAAATTATGGAATCATGAAACATGATATGCAGGTGAGTTGGAATGTTTATATCTTTAATTACAGTGCAAGGTACAGTGATAAGAATTCATCTTAATATGTTTCTATAAATAATTGTTGGTAACAAGTAGCTAAAATTACAAATGTTATTATTTCCAACATTTGTCAAATTACAATATAAATGTATTAATAATATTACAGTGGCATAATTATCGCCACAGATTGGGTTATGATAATTATTGACAATAATTACTTTCTTGGACATTTATAGAGCAGTTGCAATGTGAAGTGACGTACTATTATACGTGTATTGCAAGAGGACACATGCACAGATACTGTGAAGTACCACTATGTGACTGGGTATGTTCTTGTCCTCAAACAGGACATGCTGATGTACTCTGGTCAGGACTGAAGTTGCTCCCAGTAGGACCGGGCCGGACCCAACAGGACCATGTCCAAGATCAGTGAGTCACTGTGACATTGTGTGATGCTGTGTGATGCTGTGTGATAGGGTGTGATGCTGCGTGCCACTGTGTGATGCTGTGTGGCACTGTGTGATGCTGTGTGACAGGGTGTGATGCTGTGTGACACTGCGTGCTATCGGGAGTCCAGGGTATCGTTTCACGAAGCTCTCTTATCCACTAAGAGACTGGTAGCGCTCTCTTTGCCGATAGCTAGTACACTGCTATGAGAGCACTACCAGTCTCTTAGTAGATAAGAGTATGTCGTGAAAGGATACCCAGTTGGTCATGTTTATCTGGTCGATCGTAGTCCTCAGTGTCTCTGCCAGCTACTGGAGAGTAATGCAGAGTAATGCAAAATAATGCAGAGTAATGCAGATTAAATCATTTTTTAATTTTTTTAATTTTTTTTTTCTAATGGGGTTTATAGTCGCTTTCTAGAATCTTTCACTAACATCACGACTTGTAAGTTTAGGGTAGGAGGAAACCCGCAACATCCATAGCACTGAATGTTGCAGTAAACCTGCGAGCACTGGCTGGTACTGACAGACCAAGGATGATAACTGTAGTGCCACTCTACAGACAGTGCATCCTACCAATATCGCGTCAGAAATGTAACATCTGCGAAATTGATGCCGGGTTTGAACTCGGTACCTTTTGCTCTGAAGTCCAACGTTCTACCACTGCGCTACATCCCTTCCCCAATGTCGTAGTAAACCAGCATCCTAATTCCCCTTCCTTGAGTGTCTACTAAGTAGACTTTTCTTAACTAAATTAGTGCTTCACAGCACAGCAGGAATATATCACCATGTTAGATTACAAAATAATTACTAATTCATACAATGTTAAATTACAAAATAATTACTAATTCATAAGACTGAGTGTAGTGAAAGAGTTAATTCCCCTTACTTGAGTGTTCTGGACTGGGCCTTCTTTAGCGGATCCAGTTCTCGGACAATGTTCAGATCAGTGCGCCTGAAAGAGAGGACAATTTCACATGAAAATTAATAATAAGTAACGAAATAAATGAAAAACATCAAATCTCAACTGACCACAGCCAGTGATATAGAAATGTATCACTGTTAATAGCATGGCACATTATATTTCAATAAGCATGTGTACCCAGGTCTGATATACGATGCTTCTCCTGGAATCAGCCAGAAGGCCTACCTACACCTTTGGCACATTGGGTAGAGCATTGGGACTCACAATCCAGTAGTATATCAAATTTTCTTTCAAATTTTATTCTCCAAACAAATATCAAATATGAAATATAAAAAATATATAAAAAAGATCCAAAATTTGTACAAGACACAAAGCAGCAATGAACTGTGAGTAAACAGGAAGGTATTGCCGCCACTCACTTGAGATACGCTTCAGTGATGAGAGCCAGGTTCTCCGGGTTGATGGACTTGATGTAGTCCTTGTACACCGTGATCAGGTCGTGGTTCTCCCAGCGCGTCTTCTGTAAACAGTACCGGCACCATCAGGAGAGTGACGCACACACACAAAGTGATAGACAGATGACAGGCAGAGACAGAGACACACAGACAGAGACAGAGACACACAGACAGAGACAGAGACAGAGACAGAGACAGAGACAGAGACAGAGACAGAGAGACAGACAGACAGACAGACAGACAGACAGACAGACAGACAGAGACAGACAGACGTACCGTGCCAAACCAATGCCAGAGAAGGTACTCCTCAGTGAAGTTGGTCACCTGCCCAGAGAACAGATACCACGAGTTCATCTGAAACACAAAGTGATGTCAACAGTAATGCCAAACCATCATCTTGTGACAGCTTAAGAATAAGAATGACAAATCAGAATCAGTACACAATAGAACCACATACAATAATATACTACTGAACAAAGAATATAAACAGTTCTTGGTATCCTTTCACAAAACTCTCTTATCCACTAAGATACTGGTAGCGCTCTCTTTGCCGATAGTTAATACACTGCTAAGAGAGTGCTACCAGTATCTTAGTAGATAAGAGAGCTTCTTGAAAGGATACCCTGGCCCACATTCCACGAAGCAATGGTAGGGCACTAAGAGTCAGAACTCCAATACATTTACATAAAGCTATGTCCCTTGTAGCGATTGTTCTGAGGACTTGAGAGTTATCTCCCCTTACCTTCTGGTATCCCCACTCGATCCAGCCAGCAGGCCCAGCGTTGGCGTTGACCAGAACCAGCGAGTCCACGTTCTCGGCATGGCTCAGCTGCACAAATAAATTACAATAATTTCAATACAATCAATATTTTACTTATTCACTTGAACAGAAAATCGACCCTATAACATATTGAAGAAAGCCAGCCTTTTTTTGCGCGACATACTTTTATATGATGGAAACGTGACCAGTGTTATCATTTAGTAGCAAGCAATAATACCATTTTCATGGTTGTTTATGCTTTGCAGTATTGAAAATTCAGAAAATAATAAAGAGGTGCTTCTCTGTAGGCCCAATGTTAATGGTGGTCAAATCTGTAATTTGCATGGGGTCCCATAGATACCTTTACATTGCAGATTCTCAAAAGACCCCACGACTCCCGCTAATTCAGACACTGCAGATACAATTAACAGTGGAGATCAATGTTTCCTCCAGGTTCTATGTTAATGTGAATCTAGATCCATTATTCTACTAGGTCTGTTTTCTTTGACCTACAACCTAGCTACTACATGGACAACAATGTTAACTTACTGCATATCTTGTCAAGATGTTGGCACCTGTTCCGACACCAAAGCCGATGAACCTCTTCAAACTGAAATAATAAACTGTTTGCTATACTCTGTCCTAACCTAAATGTTGCGTGCACCACACTAACACAACATTTTTCTTTCAAACAATCTGAAATTTGGCAAGCGACATGACCATCTCATTCTACTGGGGCATCACTAGCATGGACAGATCATGAATGGACAGGGTAGTTTGATTTTTAATTATCTTTTTTTTAATAGGGGCATAGATCTGATTTCAAGATTCTTTCACTTATCCCACAGCTTGTCAGTTCAGGACAGGAGAAACCATCCATAGCGCTGAATATTGCAGTAAACCTGCAAGCACAGCTGGTACTGACAGATCAAGGTTAGACATTGCCACACCATAGACAGAAAGGTAACTTTCACAAACACTGATACCAGGCTTCTGGGATAGGATTTGAACCCAGGGCCGTCGACTCTGACGGCAAACATTCCACCATTTCTACCACCCAAGCCTTCATTGTAATTAAAAAACGCAATTAGCGTAATTACCCATAATGATCCACTATTGCTTGAAGGCCTTCAGACACTTCGTCCATGCTCGCGTAGAGAGTGCTGAAAGAAACATATCAATGCTCAGTTAGTTATATAAATTAATATAACATTATTTACAATGGCATCAAAACACACAATACTATTATGCATAAACAAAATCAAAATGACATATGATCAATTATTTCTTTCTGCAATGACATACTGTCATGTTTAATAGCATATTTCATATTTAATAGCATATTTCATATTTAATAGCAAATTTTAATGTCATTCAAAGGAAAGTTCTATTTCTCATTCGGTTTGTTCTCATGTATATTTCCATCTCTGTAAGGCAGTCAGTAGCCATATGATATAACTACATTATACATTGTACACAATCTGGTACTTCACTTGTATCAAGAATCGCCTCTGGGCAAGCTGACCTAAGATGCTGTACTGTGTCACCAAGCATTAATGGATGTTAACAAGGACACTGTATCTGGGTTTGACTGTAGCCCGAGGCCTCGTACAGTACATAATGCAGCCTGTGAGAACCTCATCTTCTAGTCTTATCCATACTGTACTTACCTGTATTCTCACAGTGAGGCTGTGTATTGGATAAATAAGTTATATCCCCTTTCTTCAGCAGACTAAATACACTGCTTGCTTTGACTACACTGATCTAGTGGTATTAATGTGTCATGATCGGAAGATGGTGGATTCTATTGTGCAATTTCATATATGTTGTAGGTTACATTGCAGACTTTGATTGATTGATTAAATTAGTACTTTGCATCGCAGCAGGAATATTTTACCAATATTCAACAACATTGCAGACAGTGAACCATTGAATTAATATTTTGCTTAGGTTTGTCCGACTGTAGGTCCAATTCACAAAATGTGATGCAATTTTTATCCAAATCACAACAGCGGTTTTTCAAAGCACAATCAGTCTGCAGTGTTAATAGGTGAAAAATATGGTGAGACTAAAAAAAAGCCATCCTTTCTAGAATCTATAAGCTTACTATGGTCTACCGATACATGCAAACCGGGGAAAAAAACTTGGCATGCAAAAACACTGCGACAAGTGAAATTTATGCAAATTTGATACAAAGCAATTATTCTCAATGTTAACAATGATACAAATGTGTAACTTGCCGACAAATGATTCAAAGTGTTTGTTGATAGTTAAATGATGTTAATATTACAAACAATTTTACATGTACTTATTAAAGCCAGTTTGTTATAACAACTACATGTACAGTATTTGAAAAGCGAAAACAGGGTCCGTACAGTATTTGAAAAGCGAAAACAGGGTCCGTGAAATTGGTGTTAAATATAAGAAACAACCCAAGTTGTGCCTATCAACACATATGAGATAAAAAAATATATATATCAAAATGAGTTAATTTCAGAAGATGTACGAAAGAAAAAACCAAACCCTGACAACACAAATGCAAATGAATATCAATAAAAGCGGATGTCGTTGGATGATCTGTGTGAATGCTACGAGTAGGAAGACACGATGAGTAAGCTGATGCGACGGATGCGTTTAGGTGAAGAGCGCACGAGTCGGCCACAGACATACCTGCTACTATCAGGACTACCCATTGCATTGCGGCTGCCGAGAGGAATCATATCAAACATTATTTGTAATAAAAAAATAAAGGTGCATTCCATGTTAAATGGATTTTTAAACTGATGTGTTCCATGAATCACAAAACAATCAAGCGTATTACCACTGAAGTTAAATGGAATAACATTATGCACATCCATGCTTAAATTACTTAGCACAATACACACATGGGTTTCTCACTATCTAGAACAATAAGATACTTCTATTGTAAACAACATAATGCCTATTTATCCTGAGCTGCTGTTATCATTGTATTTACAGGAAAATACTTTGCTCAATGTTCTACAATAACATTTGTCAGATAGGAAATGGTGGCCCAATATATCTGTATAATATCAACGGTTTTAGAGCAGCTGGTAAAGGGTCAAAGAACATTAGTTGGGTCTTTGTCAAAGATATTGGCGGTAATGTATTATCAATGTTTAGAAACAATTTGGTTATACATTCTTGAATGGCTTATTTTTCTCATCCAAAATATGTAAAATACATCCTAAAAATACAATTTGACATTTAAATTTTTTAAAATAATTTCCATCAAAATATTTGACAAGGACTAAAAGGACATTACCATGCTATTTAATATTCGCTATTAAGTCATGTCTGTTCTTGGTATTATGTTAGTCAACCATACATGCGTAGAATAGAATGTAATACAGCTAATTTTCATATTTGGAGAAAAGGCCCAGGCTACAACACTTTCCACCCAAAGTTTATATTACATGTATTTTAACAAAATAGTTCCAGACACTGACAGGAAACAAGAAATCAAACAAAACCATGTTTTCCTGGAAGAAAATCTAGAAATAAACTTAAAATCAACCTTTCATGGAAGAAAAGAATGTACATTGAGAATTCAGTCAATTCCTGAACATGTCTTTTTCTAACTTACTCAGTCTTGAGGTGGAGAGCTCCTTCTTCCTGTCCTGGGGCGTTCACGTGATACACGCAGAAATGTCTGAGAATCGGCTGCATGTCTGAGTAGCTGAAGAAGCCTTGGAAACATGTGATATCTGGAACCAATGATAATTAATATTTAGATGAGTCTGCGAAATTAAGGAGAGAAACTGACCCTAAAGAGCTAAATTACCACTCAAATTCCATGAAATACAAAATTAAGTCATTACTTGCATAATCGTTTAACTTCTACAATAAATTTGATAGAAGTCTTGGTGGCATATACGATTTTAACAATAAACAATCCCTTAATGATATTAAGAAATGAGGAATTCATATAATTAATTCTGCCATGGAGACAATCAATGATGAACAGTTATAGTATCTATGGTTAGGTGGATGGCTTGGGTGGGGTGGGATGGAATTTGAATATGCCTAAAAAGTCTAGAAATCAGTCCAATGCTGTAATTGTAAGATGCGTTATCAGGACTAAAGCAATACGGTTATCATCCAATATCTTTTTTAATGTCTTTAAGTCTCAACATACCAACAAAAACAAAACAAACCCCAAAAAAACAAAGAAGAAATTAAGAAAAGAAAAATCTTAGGTTCATTTCAAAATGTCCGCTAGAGATGAGTGAAGGTGTTGACTTACGGTTGAGTCCAATATCGTGGAAGGTAAGGATGGCCGTCTTGGATCGGTCGCCCTGTATCGCCACGTGCATGAGGCCGGCGGGCGTGTCAATGTCATCCTCCTGAAACACGCGGTCAATACATTGCAAACTATACATGGGATATCAGGTGTGTGCAAATATGTATGCAGAATTACAACCAGATTTTGGGTTGATGGTATGGCAGTGGAAGAACTTATACGTTCACAGAAGTTACTTTTCCGTTGTGACATCTGCATAACTGTTTTCATGTCTCTATTTTATACATAGACGAGGATCTGAAATTGTGTTTTCAGCCAGGATCCAGGACAGGTTTACGAGATCGGCCCTGGATCCTCTAAATCCCCAGATCTGGGAAAGTTTATCATACTTGAATATCAAATTCTACTTCCAGACATATTTAGACTACCATAGTTCCCTGTGTATAAAACACTTTTTTCTTACGGATGAAAATATTGCATATTTCAATATTCCAAGAATTCCAAGTTTGTATTTAAATGCCTATACACACATGGATGGAGAGAAAAACAGTGATAATGTGCACGATCTGTCTTCACTAGTCACCTGGGTGTAAACAAAATGTTGAAGTAAGTGCTAACAGTATCAACACTCCATCATGGCACAGCCAGACACAAACATGTCCTATATATTTATACCCTACGATGGTTACGAGATATTAATAGTGCGAGATATTTATACACTACACGACTCGTAGAACCCTGCGCTTTAACCTCTACTTCTGAATTCTT
This sequence comes from Lepetodrilus ovalis, assembly GCA_032361185.1. Lineage (NCBI taxonomy): Eukaryota > Metazoa > Mollusca > Gastropoda > Lepetellida > Lepetodrilidae > Lepetodrilus > Lepetodrilus ovalis. The sequence goes on along the minus strand of JAUTBQ010138961.1, from coordinate 2,804 downwards.
TCTTCTTCGTTTTTTTAACATAGTCTCTGTGTATTATCAATCTAACAGAATTCCTATGCAAATTCTCATCTGCAGACAAGTGAGTGAGTGATCATGGAGTTGAACATCGCTGCGGGAATCTTTCACCGATTTGCGACGATCATAGACAAGTGAATCGCCGTCTGTCGGCAGTCAACCAGAAGGACATTACTATCTCAGGTCAGTGGGCGTCATCGGTTATGTGATGACAGCCATATTTGTTACAACACACGCTTATAGACGTTAGAACATTGTCGTCTGCTATTAATAGCCGTGATTCACTGAACGACAAAGGAAAGTACACAGCTACCAGCTTCTAGCTTTTTCTAGTTACCATGACGGAGAAAATAACTAAATTTGTAGCTGTTCGATTTATTAGAAAAAGATGAATATTGAAAATGATCTGTGTTTCTATAATTATGGACAACCAAATTAAAGTTTAAAATATGGTTGTAATTGAAATGGTAAACAAATAAAGGATTTAAAAGAAAGAAATTAACATTTTAAATTTTCAAAATGACCGTGTTCAATACATGTATTCATAAAACTAAGATGTGAAAAAAAATGGTCACGTTTGTATTTATAGGGTAAAAAAAAAAAATTGACAATATTAATTTAGGTTTTCCAATTATTAGAGTAATTATGGTACTCGGTTCTAGATGTAATATTGTGTACAGGGAAATACTAATATTATACACAAGATGGAATGTAATCTTACTTATAAAGGATTGACATCTCTAGACAGGACAAATCTATATAATTGGTTTGTGAAAGTTAAGCACAGATACAACAGTTTCTCCGCTTACCAGTCAATTTTTAACCTATTCAGATTTCCTACACTGTACTAGCATATACCTCAAATCCATAAATGATGGATCTGATGATCGGACTGGTTTGCTTTCCAGTCAGAGATATTAACAGGGTCTGGCTGTATTACAGTTTCAGATGAAAATTTAAAAAAAACAATCAATTTTATAAAAAGATCATAAAAACATTTCTTCCATCTTTCCTTATGCTTCATACTATTTCCACAAAGAATATGAGAGCAAATTTGTCTTCAAATGGCGCCTTTTGTATAGTGTCCCCTCGATATAACGCTAAAGTTGGGGTCCATGACATACGATAGATAGTACAGGTAAATAAAAAATTATTAACTGGGATCCACGTCTGACCCCGCCTTATATCCGAATCCCCGGTGTATCGAACTGTGTCATATCGAGGGGACACTGTACTCTGCTCCAAATGCATCATTATTTATCAGTTTCTGCTCCTTAATATACTAATACTATCTATCTTGATATTAGCATTACACCATTGGATGGCACCCACCTGGATCAAGATGGCGTTGGCCTCATGATTAGCGAAGGACCTGGGCTTGGCGTCCGTACTCTCAATGCTGGTCAGCTCAATGTCTGTCAACTTCTCCATGGTTCTCCGCTGAAAGACGCAAACAAACCATGGATTATTTCTCAACTCTTCAAACTGTTGTGTTTGGTTAAATGTCTTATTAACAATTTTACAGAAGTAATTCTTGCAGTCTTTTTCCTTCTGGGAATTTATAATCATACTTCATTACTGGGTGTACAACCAGTACTCTGAAAGAGAATTGCATGTAAAGGTACGGGACTTCAATGGAGGTAAATGTATGTCCTTTACCAATGTCTTCTCACTTCATTAAAGTGTTCAGCATTCCTTGAGAGTAAAAAATTCCAGACTCCGCTCTCATTGTCATAGTGATGCATTAGTTTTCCCCAGTTACATCTTGAAACTATTTACTTCTTTCTGGCAAATAGCACACTCGAGAAGACAGATTAATAGCTATAAACCATTTCAGTGTGGACCATTTACATAATGTTTTGGTTTGTTAAGTTGCTACATTAACTGTGCTCCTTTCCTTTTATATCAAACATAATGCCATATTCAATGTTACCATAAATTTTATAAAAACTCTCATGTCTCCATGAAACTCATTTAGATACTACATCATCAAAATATTTGAGAGAAAAAATAAATAAAATATCCAAAATAATTTTACAATTAAACTAAGGTAAGCAAACCTGAAGCCCGTTCTAAAGCAATTCGACTACAACAATTAACAACTCTCCCTACATGTATTTGATTGTATCATCATACCAGGAAAAGACCCCTGCACCAACATAGCATAACTCAACGGTAAACGTAACATAAACCTGAGCCGCTGTATGGTCTATGGCTAAGATTGAGACTAAAGTACACCAGTGATGAGAATGGGGTTTTCAGTTTAAACTACCGAGATCCAGGTATTGCAGGCCATGGCCAGGTTTACGAGGTCAGCCAGGTTTATGACGTTGACCCCAGAGCCTTAAAATCCAGGAAAGATTCTCATCCCTGAGTCACCTTAAGAGTTTAGTACAGGAAAACTCAGGTGTACATATAATGTCACAGTGTTTGGTGATGTCTTCATTTATAGATTAATTGTCAGATAACTGAACAATCAGATTATGTCAATGCAAGGGAACGACTAGAAATACAGGATTCTCTCCCAATGCAATTGAATCACTAAATTAACTAGATTTCCCTAATGCAATTGAATAACTAGATTAGGCCTGCAACGATACATTTTCTTACGATACGTATCACGATTCAAAGCTCACAATACGATTCGTGATACAATATATTTGAAGTGGAAATCAGGAGCCCAGTATTATTACTAAATTTGCCCGAATGTCGTTTGCAAATTGTATTACTTGATTCCACAGACATCTAGGCTTCCATTTTGCAACCAAATATATAATTTTGATGATTAT
>JAUTBQ010138850.1:0-15047 GCA_032361185.1 Lepetodrilus ovalis | reverse complement strand
ACGCTCCAGTTCCGATTAGGTTTGTCGCGTTCCCGGCCTCATTGAAATTATAAATGTCGCTTTCCCGGGCCGACACCCTCGTAGCCATCTCTTATATACATGGCGCTCGTGTGCGTGTATGAGAGCACTATTCTCCTAGTGGCTATGACGGTTTCGAGAAACGATACTCCTACTAGTAACTAATACTTGGTTCTCCGTGTCCTCGGAAGATTACTTACAATGCTTTGCTGTTGTTGTAGGTGGACTATGAAGGTCATGATGGCGTACATCTGGAGTTGTCATCAAAGACGTACGTTATCCCAGACACGCTGCCATTTCCTCTATGCAAGGAATCGAACTGTGCTTATACACTAGTATGAAACCACGGAGCATTATATATATGTTATGTCTTGACTCCGTTTTCCCAATTCTGCTCAAGAGCATGACCTTGTTACGAGCTGACGCGGGATAAGTTAAAGACGTCAAAATGGTTGTGTGTGCGTGCGTGCGTGCGTGCGGTTGGTTGAAATGCTTGGCTGATTTCGGCAGACTGGGAAGCATTAGCTGGAGAGCGGTGCATGTTATTGTCTACTCGTGCTAGGCTGGATTTCCACCAGTCGTTTTTGGAGTGCTAGCAGCCTAGCTCACTCTGAAATATTAATGTCGCAGTTAACAAGAATATCCCACAGTAAGGTGATTCTGAGGGACCACTACCCGTTGATGTAAACTTCCCTTATGCTGAGCGCCAAGCAGGGGATATACACCTAGGCCGAGAAGCTCTGACTTACTTTTGGGTGTAAAATTTAATGTAAATATAGTCTCGGACAGAAATTCGTTTGACCATTATATATGTCAATCAACTGAGATTGTATGCATTTAACTTAAACAAATAAATAAACGAAACGAAAACCAGAGTATTCTTGTGAATTTTACCTTTTTATAAAAGACAAATTTGAGCGATATGTACATCAATTCAAGTACTTGTTTGTTAGTGAACACATAGCAAGAGTATTCATACATAGAGGAAAACGTATGAGGTGATAACAATGAAGGAAGTCTATAATATACACAAACTAATAAGAAATACTAATAATAACAGGTCATATACACTGCATTTCACATACTGTCAACAGTATTTGGCAACACCAAACATTTATATTCATAAGAGATTGATCTATGAATACACAGCATGTAGGCTACAAGGTAAATCTGATACATTGATTTTCACATTACCGGTATAGTCAGGTAAACTATATACTTTTACAATAAACATATTTGTTAGTCGACACATAGCATAAACACTCCACATGGTAGTAATACATCGATACATTTCGCCTTGGTGTGTCATTCATAAATCTATGTCGTGCACAATTAAACTTTTAAGCAAGGTTAGTACTTTACGAGGTGCGTTCCATCTGGCCAACTAGCCTGTCATATGAACCGTACATTGGACAGAGAACCAGTTTAGCTCGGCGGTTTACTCAGCCTTGGTCAGATTGAACACACCCTGGTAGTCTCGTATACATATTACTACATATAATGTCCAGCAACACTCTCACATTGTGGAAGCTGATGCACGGACAATGCATTTGAATTACCGGTATTTATATCAAACTATAATACATAAATGGCGATTACTACAAATAGCAACTGGAACATCCAAGCGGGACTCTAGCAATACAAAACAATTCGAATAAATTTCTCTCGTGAATAGAAATCAATAGCATTTCCCCTTCCGACTTTTATCTAATTTGTTAACATACATATCTTAACATTTATCCTACTGGAAGAAAACCAAAACCAAGACAGTTATTTCTTAAATGAATGAGCATACCGGTATTTCAGCATTTAGAATATGCCAAGTACCTTATGCGATTAGTATTGTACAAAAGTTTTTATAAAATACCATAAAATTACTTAACATGTATTCTCTCTATTGGGATCCTCTGCTTGCCTTTGGCATGAAGGCAGTTAAATACATACACAGCAGGAAAATAACTTGTACCATACAATAAATACAGAGACACCCTGCATACAATAAGCACAGGCATACCTTTAAGGTATTAATTCAAATGTGGAACTAGATCTATATTCATGTATCAATTTTCGATATATTTTTTTTTTATGCATACATTATGCAAAATGGTTCTCTGACTTTTGACATGGCCCAATTCAAGTGAAAACATGTCCCTATTTCCATTTTCGAAAGTATTACTTATATTAACAATATCTGCATCACTATAACCTAAAACTAATCATATCTTGCACCAATATGAGATCCACAGACCTATTTGTATTTTAAACTAATCAAGAATATAATGGTAGGATTAACCAGTAAAATTCAACCTGATCCTTCTCCCAAACATAGCCACGCTCCCCCGCACAGCATCCACAGGTAAGTAAATAAAATTAAATAGAAGTTTCCATCATAAATGCTATAAATTGTGACAGTGCAGATAACAAACAACACATATCCTTACATCTCAACCCCCCACTAGATAATCAAAATCACGTCTCATTAGGGCATCTCTGGTTGTCTCCAGGGAAATAAAGGTTACATATGAATAACAACATTTTCTTTTCACTATACAAACTGGTTAGTTTAAAATGTACTTTTTCAACATTAATGTACATGTCATTTATACAGAATTACACATAGATATGAATGAATGAATAACGCAAATTGTATTTTTCATTATCATTTGAATAACACAAGTACCACAAATTGTATTGTTATCACAGGCAGACAATACTTGATATATATGATAGAATAAACTTTGAAAACATAACACTCTCAGAATGGATTCATCATGCCTAGTCAAATCCAAAGTTTAGAATTAATGTTCTACCATAAGTCTTCTATTAATTTAAATCCCATAATAGACTACCAGTACTTCAAAAACAGACTTTAAAAAAAACCTAGAAATGTTCATATTTTTCTAAAGATTTAGATTTAAATCTAATTAGTTTTATCTATTTCAATGAATAGAATAATTTGGGTATACAGGTTTGCCCCCTAACCAAATAAAACTAGTTTCTTTCATCAGTAATTCTCAATTTTGAAAATTGATATTGGTGTGAGTAGGTCATATTGGCAGACAATCTGCCTGTATAATGAACAACAAAACTACATGATCATCAAATATTTGACTGCAGAAAAATTAACTGACTGTAAATCATAACATTTTCATGACTATAAAACTTTATAAAAACTTAACGACTCTTAAACATTAAAATGTTATTCGTTAATACATGTACTTATCAACTAGGTAGCTGGATTAGGCACATGCACTGCCCATTAGGGTATTTCCAGTTACCTTCAGCATGAAGAGGGTTAATCCTGTGTATATGTATGTAATTACTTGCAGAAAACTATGAATGAGTAGCAAGTAGGTGGTAATCATGATAAACATTGCCATTCTATGATGAACAAGAAAGTGAAAACCAAAAAAAATATTGTTGCCTATAAGATGATAGTACACCAGCTTAGTGCCACTAAAATTTAATGATTTACAATAACTAATTATAGAAATGATGACAATATCCTGAATCATGTTAAGATTTCTCATCTCGTGCCTGTTCTCAAATCGAAATTAGATTTATTTACAATAACAAAAAGAACTGAGCTGTTCACCTCACAATGTTAAAAAAAGATATGGCAAGATTAAAACAACAAATTCATTCTATGTCAGTCTTTACTAGTTAGTCAGCTTGAGTCAGGCTCTTTTAGGTATATTCCTGATGATACACAGATTCTCCCCCTTTGATATTACAATATAGTAGGTGTAGGACAGCAAACCAGAGGTGCGTTCAAGAGAGAATACATATCAATACAAATGCATATGTATTGCTACAGAAGCCGTTCAGCCAGCACATGTAGCAATACGTATTCATACTTTTCAATATGGGTCTGGACCTCGTAGTGTTTTGTATGAAAACCCAAACCATGAAGCAAATACACTGAATGTATGTGCAGACTGGTTTCCTGTTCATATTTCCTACAAACCTGTTCAGCCAAGACAAGTAGTGTATTGTATTGTGTATTCAAATATATTGGATTTTGAACAAACCCCAGGTTTTCCTCCTTCCACAAGCAGATTGCAAATCCGAAACATGCAGGTACCATTTCCTCCACTTATTGATATTGTTATCAAGGTATATTGAGGTATTGGTATTAAGGTAGCACATCTACAACTCACTCTACTACAGTATAGCAGTGATTCTCATCACCGTGCAGTACAATAATAATATTAAACACGAAGGGCAACTAGTGGCTTCATAGAACACAAGTGGTGTATTTGGGAATAACACTCTCCAGAAATACCCATCCAATTACAATAGAACACATACCTGTGTATTAATTATTGACACGTACACACATCTAGGTCTCTGATTAGTTCAATCAATGAGTACCATGGATGTTGATCCAATCCCAAGTCTAGTGGGGAAACGCCAGATATATGTTTTCCTTTCCACTCCATGCTAAAGCTCATGTATTATCAATAGGCCACACAATGACCGCGGCCCAGTGGGAGTGTCCAGTGCCATCTATTTGCATTAACCAAGGATGGCCATGTCCACAGAGACTTCATCATCAGCTTCATTACAAAGCTAAGTACAGCTCCATGTAATTAGACAACAAGTCTTCATGTCTCATAAGTCATACTTAACACACATTAAATAAGTCTTGAATTTGACTTTAGCCACAAAACAAATGTGATTTTTTGATTGAAATCTGATGATGATTCTATTGGCATCTTTGTGACCATAATGCTGTTACTTCCCTCTATCATTTAGCATGTAAATAACACTTTTTTAGGTGACTTTAAGTTCAATATTGTATATGGCCACTAATAAAACACAGACAGCAGAGAATCACATAAAACACAGGAGCATCAACTTTATGTGAATCACTTACATAAAACACATGGGAATGAAATTTGATGAGATTTGATCAGTTGGCTTTTGTCATTGCCTTAGGATGAACACAAATATCATGCTCTAAAGCTTGACCCCAATGAACATATTTTATGAAAAGACACCAAATTAAAGTTTATTGCAGAACCATTTAGATAATTTCTATTTGATCTCAATTTCTTGCTAACACAAAATAATAAATTTATTGAAGATCAATCGAAGCAATCCTGAGTTACGTGTTGTAAATTAGGTCACAGCTCTGAATCTTAAGCTTCCACGATACTTGTCAGATTCTGTCTAGTTATGTAGAGCTCTGTGGAATTGGACAGTCCTCTCATGGACAAATGTCTCCCTGCAGATCATCATAGAAAGAACATTTCCTGAAGTCAATCGATCGACATTATACGATGGTTAACATTACCTCAAGGGAGACTTGGATTAGGAAATTATTGTGTCTTAATGCCAGATTGACATCCTGCATTGAATACTGCCAGTTAGTGACATGGATACGGTCACCCACGTTTGTCACAGCATCTTCAGAATGCATGGCATGCGTTCTTATTATTCCACTTGTATATACTATGCCCAACTAAATAGAATATGAGAAATATGCCAGCTAGTCATTGCCATTATTCATAGTCTCTTTGGTATTCCGTAAATATATATATTGTTCTAATATTATACAACAGAAATTTGGTTCCTTGTGAAGCTAACTAGAATACATGACCGGTAAACTCCATCTATATGATATTTGTCAGAACTCACCTAGGACTGACATAGTTAGTAGCCACTTGTCCTAGCAGTAACATAAACACTTGTCCTAGCAGTAACATAGCCACTTGTCCTAGCAGTAACATAGCCCCTTGTCCTAGCAGTAACATAGCCACTTGTCCTAGCAGTAACATAAACACTTGTCCTAGCAGTAACATGTCTGGATAATGAGAGCAACAGGAGAGTGATTAACTACCATCCAATAGCAGGTCATTAACTACAAGAACCATCTAGAGAATACCTGTTACACTCTAGTCGCTCTTCTCTGGGACGAGAACCTATTTGGCAGGCAAAGTCAAGGAAACCATATTCAACAATTTGATAACAATGCATGGAAATTTCAGGAAAGTCTTCAAAAGTTAGGTAATTACTTTTAAAAAAATAAATGCATTTCCAGATGTAATTTGTATAGCATATTTTAACATTACTAGGTCCTCACGCAATAGCGTTAGCATATAGGACATTGTGACATAAGGTCACAATAGTTCTGATTTGTAATGTCAAACATATCCGTGATCTGGGATGTCATTCTTTCTTACAACTGAATTCTTAATGAAGGTCACCATGTTCTCAACAGAGACAGTAGATATGTCAATATACTTTGATATCAATGAAAAATAACTACTGTCTGGGGATGTATAGTGATGAATAGAGAGCCTACTATGTACAGATTGTACTCCAAGGTCTTCACTGCACCAAGGCACAATTGTATTATTATTATTTTTAATATTTTTTTTACTGTTTTATTGGACAAAGTTGACAATGGTAAGTAGCAGGGGGTCAATTCTTGAAACGTTCTCATGATCGTACAACAATCTTAAGGATAACTATAACACATGCTATGCATGTTCTTAGGCAAAGAAGATCGCAAGAACATTTAGAGAATAGGTCTCCAGGCCTGTATCAACAAACATGGTTTATCAATAGTATAGGCTAAACTAGAGATTACCGGTAAGTTACAGTATTAACTAAACTAAGTTTTGCTTAAAGCATGTGTGTGCATACGGACCATGGAGTTTAGCTGGTGTGTAGCTGAAATGTAGTTGGTGTATGGCTGATGTGTAGCTTATTTATTGCTGGTGTGTAGTTTGTGTGTAGCTGCATGGTGTGTAGTTGGTGTGTAGCTGGTGTGTAGCTGAAATCTAGTTGGTGTATGGCTGATGTGTAGCTTATTTGTGGTTGGTGTGTTGTGGGTGTGTGGCTTGTGTGTAGTTTGCATGTAGTTGCTGGTGTGTAGTTGGTGTGTAGCTGGCATGTAGTTGGGTGTGTGGCTGTGTGTGGTGTGTGGCAGTTGTGATGTCACCTCCAGATCTCAGACCTGTACTCTTACAGCCTCTTCAATCCCAACAAATTGTCACTTCGTCTAGCTATTTATAGAAACTCATTTTCTCCCGTCACATCAAAGCACAATTGTAGTCTAGCACTGGTGTACAGTTGTGGTATGCCACACAAACATGGAAAATGTCTGTCAACAGGTTACTGACTCAATAACAAGACGATCAATGTCAGAATACCACCACTCTAAATACAGACTATGGAGTTTTAGCATCCAGAAAAACATTGAGTGAGTGAGTGAGTGAATATGGAGTTTAACGTCGCCGCGGGAATCTTTCACCCATTTGCGACGAACATAGATACAACCCAACAATTACAAATAAAGGAACCAGTTTAGTCTAACAACCCCAATATCTAAGAATGTAATCTCAGCTGTCAGTGTAAATGCTGGTGTAAGAATGTCATTGAGGCATATCCCTTAACAGTAAAGGTCAAAGTTCGTAGATTTTCTAAAAAAATACATACCTGTTTAAATAGTCCATATTCCTGGGCATCAATAGGAATATCTAAATGGTTGCCCCTCAATTTGGTTGCTTTTCAATTTCTAGAGCTATCCCCACGGGAATCATTCCCGTGTTTGAATCCAGGATCCACAACAGAGGTGTGCTCATGGTACGAGTCTACTGGCACAGTGGTATAGTGAAGAATAGTCCTGTCATTCATGACAATCCCATAGCACCAAACCTCAGCCATCATGGCAATATTTTGAAAACTGCATTAGCTTGAATGAAAATCATTTCAAGCATAGATCAGTGATAAAACTTCATTTGTTAAATGATCTATGCTTGAAATGAAAGAAATAAAAATACCACAATGGAATATTTTTGCAGTTGGCAATTGCAAAGTTTACAATAATCGTCATACATCGCAACTTCAAACAGTGATTAAATTAATTACGAAACTAATTATCTTAATTATTATGCACTGCAGTGAGTACATGCTGTCCCTCCCTGGCCACTGTGTCAGAGTACCGCTAAGTGCAGGGTGTACTCCATGTTGTCACACCACTGGCCACTGTGTCAGAGTACCGCTAAGTGCAGGGTGTACTCCATGTTGTCACACCACTGGGTTGCAGCAGAAACATGCAAATAATATTAAATTGATTTTTGAACAAAGCTGATGGAATGGAAAGTGTTGAATGTTGACAGTGTGTCAATCTAAACAGTGAATTGTCCTTTTAGCAAAATTGATAGAGCGCATGTAAAAAAATAACACTCTAAATCTGCTTTAGTGCCCATACATATTTGTAAAGTCGTCATTTATTTTAAAAGCACCCATGCCGAGTGTGCATCATTGAATTCAATAGGTGTTCCACCACAGATAGTTGGGCAAAAGGTTACCTGGAAATACGTAACTTTGTTTTGTTGAAAGAAGCAATTTATTACTTAAATCAGCTACATATTCTTTGGACTAGCACAGTTGTAGTGCATTAGATTACAAACCTGAAGGCTTGCGTTTAAATCACATACAAGAAGAGTGTGGGTGAATATTCATTGTAGACCATCTCACCAGGGCATCACTAGCATGTCTGTAACCAAACTGCCATGACCAAGTCACACACAGTTTTCAACAGGGTGACGATCATTATTCACATTCCATTGGATGACAGAGACGTCATCATGGCGACAACCTCGCACCGTGTATAATGCCGGCGACACTAGGCCAGCGCATCTCATACACAATGCATGTGGTAACATGGTGTGGTAACATCTTACAGTCTCTAGAGGTGCTAGATCTGGCCCTTTGATGTTCTTGGTGGTGTTTTCAATATGTCCCAGCATTAAATAAAATTCTACAAGCATTTTCAGTATCTGGAAACTTAACCTTTGTATCTGGATGGCATAATGGAGGGACTTGCTGATAAACTAGATACCAAACGGGGCCAGAAAGCAACAGATACAACATTATTTTGAAGCAAGACCATTACATGATTCTTATCAAACATTATTATGTACTAACACAATGTGAAGATGGTTCACTGTTCTGAATTGTTTCTGACAGAACTCTAGATAGACTGGATCTCACTCTCACTCTGTAACCGACACACCCAGAACGACACACCCAGAACGACACACCCAGAATGAGAACCATGCTGGCCAAAACCATTAGGAGGACATTATACTATCCCTGGCTACACATTTACTCTGCTTAGAGAGGTGGGTGCCACAGATATACATAAATGGAAGACAACCACATAAGTAATACATGAATAAATGTTTGTTCAGTCTTAGAATACTGTAGAGGAATATCAGGATAATGATACCAGGCGTTCGATACAAGCCATGACACAAACCTGTCATGAATATTTCAAACAGCAGAAGTGTGAGCTCACTATGCATTAAGCAGGCTAAATACCATAGAATATTCTGCACTGTAAGCAAATATTGAACTAGTTCCCTGAGCTAACATCTCTGGTGCATAAATATCACTTCAGTATTTGATCATGGTCAGTAATATATTGGCCATCTTGTAAGGTAGGCAGTGATGTGTATGTCAAGCTGGAGTAAATGTTTTGCTCACGGGTACCTACAGTGTCCAAAAAAATACTGTATGCTTAGTTTGTGAAACTGTAAGAGAAATATTGAAACTACAAAAGAGTTCAAGTGATAACTTGGCAAAGAAGGAACATCTTACAATATGTAAACACACAGATTTAAAGTAATGATAGTTTTCAATGATGTTTCTAAATATGAAAAAGAACAAATAGGAAATCATCCAAATTGTTTCTATTGGGACAATGAGTGAGTGAGTAAATTATAGAGACATTGTTATTGAGAATTATTGAGACAGCTACGATTGTATTCAATGGTATTCAGATATCACAGTGATATGTTTCTGGTTGGGGAAGAACCTGCAATAGCACTGTTACTGTAACACCCATGAGCCAGGGCTGGTACAGAACAATCAATGATACCTACACACCAGCTATACAGATTGTATCCCATCCCTGGTACCACTAGACTAATGATTCCGACTTTCACTTAAATGCTGGCACCAAAAACAAGGACAAAAACCAGGAAAGTTTGTTTTGTTTGAACTGCCATAAACTATTTGAACTAAATCCAGCAGGACAACTGGCTTCTATGGGTGTCCTCAAGCAGTATGCGATGTGCACACTGTAGCTGCTCTTATGTCTACCTGCTAATGAGAAATCAATGGGCTGTATTGACTGAAGGAGATATAGACACCGTAAACCCAATAACACACCAATAACACAGAAACACGACACCGGTAAACCACCGATTTACTGGCACCGGTAGCGATATATTTCCCTATTGATATTGATGAGGCTGGAGTCTGCAGTGCAGGCCACTAAGAACCGTTTTTAAGTGATGCTGCCACCGACTACATAACTCAGACAATCTGGACATTGAACATGCTTCACAAAAACTATATTGATGGCAAAAACTGTAAACTGAACCTGTAACTTCCATGACAGTTAGCAGAACATGGAGAGTGGTGGCTAGGAAGCTAAATATACTGAATAATGCAGAAGTCAATGTGTTCCCCAGTCCTTTATGCTATTGCTTTATTAATGAACACAGGTTTTCTTTGATTGTATTTGAATTGGGCAGGATTTTTTCAAACCAAACCAGACTTGTTCTAAGCAATTCTTGTACATCACAACCACTGCCACATTCCATATATATATATATTCTTTGTCAACTTTGGCATTACGTACAGTTTAACTGAAATACAGATATGCCGTGTGGTAACTGGGAATATTACAGAGCTTTTCATATGTAAATGTTTCAATTTCTTGGTTACATGGATAATCCACAGGGACTGACATGGCTTAGTCTTAGTCTTTGATTGAGAAATAACTGTACATGGTTGTATGGATTAATGCTGTATCAGCACCTAGCAACATGCCATCCCTAGGTCAGCAACATGTCATCCCTAGGTCAGGTCAATTTGTGGTATTCCTACATCAGCACCTATCGCCAACCTTATGGAGTGTCATCATCAACTTCTAGGCTAACTTCATTAATTCTACAGCATCTATAGCCAACCCTGCTGTGTCATAATTATTTTGGCCATTATTGCAATTTCTAATTCCATTGGAAGATCTAAAAAAGAAAAGGAAATGCTAATCCCACTAGTTCCTTCCAATAACTCTCTGAATAAATTTTGCAGCATGGCTGGTCCACACAGCTGTATAGAAAATGTCGCTGTCAGAATGTACCCTAAAAGTGGGTGTCATCGACAATTACAAATACATTCTTCATGACAAAAACACTTAAGGATAACGTTTTACTCCACAAGAATATCAGGCTGTGGCTATGACTGTGAAGACTTAAGAGTGGCCAAAATTGCCAGTAAACACACCAGAATTGATGGACCAGTAAATCACGAAAGCAAACAGTGATTATAGGCAAACAAACTCTGCCTTAACCAAAGTTTGCAATGCTTAGCAGGGAAAACAGAATCGGCATAACGTTTCAGCATAGAAGATGAGCTCCACTGTCGCAGTAAACGGTCAAGCAGAGAACACCAACTCCAGAAACCATTACTCTGAACAGCAATTCCATAGAAAATTTCTGTCTTCTCCGCAAAAATAATTATCTGTTGACTTTCTGTATTATATGAAGAAGACCTGTGGCATTGCTGATTGATATGGATTATTGTTTTACTGCGCTGCATTATGGACTCTGTTCCTAGTGGGTGTGCATTGCAATAAATCTCATTTAACCAGCCCGTGCTTGCAGAAAGGATGAGATATGCCACAAAGCAACAAATCTTCTTTCTGTAACGGCAGGCCTGCTCGACACATTAATACGGGAAGGGCAAGATACACATTCACTTTTTGTACGATGTGCTGATGTTTCCAACTGTCAGATTCCAGCTAATGGATAGCCAAAACAAATTCAGTAGACATTTTAGCTATGTGTTTTGAAAACCTATACATACATGATAAAAATCAAAGCAAAAGTGCAAATACTTTGAGAGAAGAACTATTTTGGAAATCAGCATGGATTTGGTTGGATTCTATCAAAGAAATTGACCATATTGAATCCATGAAAATAATTACTTGTGTAAATATATTTCCACAAATGTGATTCCTTTCGACACTTTTAATACCTTTATTCTGCAAAATTCACAAATATGCTGTGGTAATTGAGTGAAATCATGACCCTATTGCTCTGGCCGATTATTGCAGATACCTGTCATCTGAGAATTCCATACTGTCAATGTATCATTAGTGAAAATAAAAGTACAGAAGAACAAGTATAACACATATACAGCTTTCTTTATTTATTAAAACAGCCCACATCCATAATAGGAACTATAACTTTCAGCATTCTGCATTTATTTTCACTTGCATGTTTCTATAAAGCCATATTTAAATCGTGATCAATACCTGTATTCAATCTGTTTCTAAAGTCCAGCAATCAAGATAATTGTCCTATAATTTCAACACTAACCTGTCTTGATATGAACTGACATCAGACATGAAAAACGTAGCTATTTCTGATCAATTCATTTACTTCCTGTATTTGCAACACAAAGACTTCCACTTTTAAAGAAGTACATGTATTGCAATATTGTCGGTGCAATCATCTGTCCATCGTGCAATCATCTGTCCATCGTGCAATCATCTGTCCATCATGCAATCATCTGTCCATCGGTAGTAACAGCACACACTAATACATTAGACTGAAATACCAGCAGCACTTTCCATATCTGAGCAGCTATAGGAGAGTGACACATCTGAACTACAGCAGCTATAGGAGAGTGACACATCTGAACTACAGCAGCTATAGGAGAGTGACACATCTGAACTACAGCGGCTATAGGAGAGTGACACATCTGAACTACAGCGGCTATAGGAGAGTGACACATCTGAACTACAGCAGCTATAGGAGAGTGACACATCTGAACGACAGCGGCTATAGAAGAGTGACACATCTGAATGACAGCAGCTATAGGAGAGTGACACATCTAAACTACAGCAGCTATAGGAGTGACACGTCTGAATGACAGCAGCTATAGGAGAGTGACACATCTGAACTACAGCGGCTATAGAAGAGTGACACATCTGAATGACAGCGGCTATAGAAAACTGACATGTGGTCACATCCTAACAAAACCTTTCCACATTACTGGTGATTAATTTCACCCTGTCTAGTTTCCTTTCAGGATCAAATTCAATCAAATCAAAGGCAGGCAGTCCTAATTTTCTAGAACATGCAGAAAAAGAAAGAGGAAAATACGGAAATATCTTCGCTCCCTCCTCCAATATTCACCACATCAATGACCGACTTTCAACGGAGCTCACTTGGAAGCAAATTATTCCAGATGATATTTTCCAAATAATTGAGCTGCATTTGCTGTCAGCTTTTTCATATACTAACCATGTCATTTTTTCATAATTGCCAAATCAGGTTTATGTTTTTGTAGATCATAAGAGAAACCGTTTAGAGACTTGTTTGGCAGACTAAAACTGAGTAAGAGAATTGTTAAAAGTATTGTTGCTGCAGGTCTCGCTCTCACCTATTAGCCAACGACTAACTGTTATATTCTAAGAAGACTAAAGCAGACAGAGATGAGTGATGGGTGATGTAGTAGATGAACACTAAGGGTGGGAAGTGCACGAGAACAGTGGTAGACTATGCAGACATGTGGAATGCTTAGGATTCTAACAGTGTAAACAGATTACAACTCTAGGCTCCTCTGACATCAGTGTCACGACACTCTCCACGCACCTCCGTACACTGCACTCCTATCAGAGATAGCCCCCAGCAGCCCGGACATACCACCCATTCCTGTCTTGTTACCTGAGCATTCCTATCTCCATACCTGAGCACAATCATTTACACAGGAAAATACCATTTAGCCTCGCCTATCATAAACACCTACAGTGCTGGCATCTGGTGGCCATATTGCAGACCTCATCCTGGTGAGCCACCTGGATCGCGGTGACGTTGATCTTGCTCTGATCTCAGTCTCGTCTCACTACGGAGGTTAGGACATGATGTACACACTAATACACTGCACGTGCCTCTCATTACCTCCTTCGTGTATATGTCTCCGAAAACAGCAATCAGACTTGTGTATACTTCTCCAGCACCTCCTGTTTAAGAGTGTTTAGGCCAGCTTGCTCACAAACCTAGACTCACACAGGTTTATGTGGAAGAGGTTAGGTACTACACAGTTACAAAATTTGTTGCCCACCCTTTTATAATTATTAAAACAATAAAAATTAAGAATTACTAAAAAATTAATAACATACAGTAAATCATAAAATGTTACCATCATTAAACTTTAACGATTGATGGATTATCGACCTATTAGCATCATAAAATGTTAACGAGCTCGTCCATTTTTAGAAAATAATTTTGGCGATTTCTTCAAGTAAGTTTATCTAAAATTGCCATTGTGTAACACTGTTGGTAACAAAAGTATCGACAATAACTAATTGCATGTGTATGTACAGTAAATACTCACAAAAGATAAATACAGTGTGCATGCACATCTATAGAATACTCTCTAAAAGTATTAACGAATGAAATGCTAAAGTCTAAGAGTAACTTTGTTACAGTTTTAGGCTCGCCAACATTTCATGATTTATAGTATCTATATAACTGTACAGACCACACCATGGTGGCAATATGCTAGTTTTACCTAGTCATGTAACTGTCAAGAGCCAAAACAAAAGACAGATTTGGTCCAAGGTAGACATAGCTGCTCTACAAGTATTAAGCCAGATATTCCTACATGTCAAGCCACATCTATTCTGGTCGTTGCGGCTGGGCTAATTAGCACACCAATAAAGCTGAACTGCATAATGCATTGATACTTCTTTTGACTCATTAATAAGTTTTTACAGATAGAAAAAGGAAATTAGGCGAGTTAGCATACAAGATGCCAATCAGTAGCACAGTCATTTTTTAAAACAAAGATACATTATCCACATATGAAGGAAAATTGCAATGATTTCAAGACACATTCAAGACACAGACACAGACACACCACACACACACACACACACACACACACACACACACACACACACACACACACACACACACACACACACACAC
>JAUTBQ010138849.1:0-34454 GCA_032361185.1 Lepetodrilus ovalis | reverse complement strand
TCCATCTGTTATTGCAGAAGAGATAGCAAACCAAAATGATCCTGCGATGCCGTCTGATCCAACAATCCCAACAGAGCTCACAAGCAATTCTGCTACTGACACAGTTGTAGATTCAATCAGTGCATTTGGTGCAGCAAATGTTGGATTCAGTATCCCCATTAACGGTGTTAACGTTGGGCCGGTTCAGCGTAACCCAATGAGATTTGGTCGCTTTACAAACAATTCCATTACCCCATCATCAGGGTATCGCATCACACAGTTTGCTGAACCTGGTTTTAAAGGTTATATCGCCAAGCAGACAATGATCAGCTCACAGGCATCCTATGAAGTAGCAAAGCAAATTGACCCTAATTTTAATTCAACCAAATTTGAAGTTTCTCTCGATAATGTCAACCGTTCGTATGATATCCAAAACCAGGCGGTCAATTCTTATACTGAGGTTAAGGCGGGGAAAACGATCAATGCGAAACAGTTGGCTAAGGATATTGGCCTTGCAAAAACCGGTCAGGCTGTGGAGTATGTATTTACTGGTAATCCGCTTACCGGAAATCATGGCCCTGAGGGTGCTACACTAGCTAAGCTGGAAGATGCGGTACAACAAACCAACGGCAAGTTATCATTCCGTGTCGCTGATGATATCACTCCTACCAGCAGGCAAATTGATGCTGTTGTTTCCGCTGGCAAGTTTAGTCGTGTCGCGAGAGGAGCAGGAAAAATTTTAGGCCCAGCGGCTATAGCACTTGATTTATACACCATAGGCGCTGCTTACCACCAGGATGGGAAAGCATTTGGTAAAAATACCAAAGTGGCTGTTGCTGAAACAGCAGGTGGCTGGACTGGCGCAGCTTCAGGTGGTTGGGCTGGCGCACAATTTGGTGCTACAGCAGGTGCATTTTTTGGCGGGCCAGTTGGTGCAGCCATTGGTGGTGTTGTCGGTGGAGCTGTTGGGGCAATCGGCGGAGCAATTGGTGGCAGTTGGCTTGGCAGTACAATTAGCGGATGGTTTTAAAGTTGTATTAACCTGGCACTTGATCCAGATTATTAGTAAATATAATTTATTGAGACTTGACAAGTTGAATCAATGTTTTCGCAGTCATGGGCCTTTTCAGGTAACACTTTACGGGTTAGAAAGATATCCAGACTATGATGATGTCGCGCTACCGATTTAACCCAGCGCTGGATGTATTGCGCTTGGTACGGGGTATATTTTGTCATCGCTGTAGGGATCCTTTTATTGAAGCGCATCCACCAAGCATCCGGGCAAGAAAGTACCTATTTCAGTTTGTATCCATTGAAAATGAAACAGGCAATTACAGCTTCGATACAGGCGATTATACGCCCTATGTATCACCCCAACCGCTATTGATGAAATATTTGCCGGAAGCCTATGCGCGAGATGCCTTTCAGCATCTGATGTCGGCAAAGTCATTACGTATAAAAGAGGTAACAGCTTTATTGGGCAAGTATGGTATCGAAGCCACTCCAACAACAGATTGCTGGGAGAGGATAGGCAAGTGGATGGAGACACATCTCGAAGAAAACCGGGAACCGGCATTTCTGAAGCTCAACCCCAAAGAAAAAAACTGGGTTTATTTCGAGGCCCAGTTGCGGCCCGTTTGGTGCTCCATTCTTCTGGATTTGAGCCTGCTGCTTGGAGAACATGCACTTTCAAAGTGTAACGAGTGCTCATGGCAATTCTGGGGTGATATTGATATCAAGAATCCGTGCGGTTACGGCAGGTCTCCCTGGCTTCTGCACGAGCCCTTGCCAAAATCCAGAAAATGGAGGCATGTGCCAAAGCGTTCGTTGCCTTTTGAAAAGCTACTTGGCGGGACGTCTGTAGCGTTACAAAACAAGCTACAGGGAAAAAACCACTCGTTTTCGTGGGGGCTACTGTTCGATGATATGGCTGTTCGCGCTGACCAAGCCGCAGATGAGGGTTCGGAAGATTCTCAGGTTACGGATTTGTTGGAATGGCTTGAGGAGTACAAAACAACGACTGACTACCTTTCCACGGATGATCTCCAGGATACTCTTGACACCTTTCTCCAGTCCTATGTCGAAGAGAAGGGCTCCTTGCCTTCCGCTTCTAACCTGAAGCTGCTGGAGGATGCCTTTACTCGTTTGCCCGACTGGGTTTGACAACCCCAACAAAACTTTATCATAAACCAAACAGTTATCTGCCTAATATTTTACTATCCGTAGAACTACGGATACGTAGAAACACTATTAACCCGGCAATGGTTTATATTATACCTCTCACACTCAGATTTAAGAACTCAAACGTGGCTATAGTTACACGATTATTGGAAATAATTTCATGAATACAAAACAGCTAGTACTTGCCGGAAAAAAATGGAATAGAACCCTGTCAGATGGACATTTAACCTATATTCCAAAAAATATTTCCTCCGAACAGAAATTTAGTTTTACCGCTTACCCTATTGAACCACTGAATCAAAAAGATATTCACGAATGGCTACTATCAAAAATTACTGCTATACATAAATCACTAGGAAAAGCTGATAATGAATGGAAAATAAAAATAGAGAAGGATGGTTCCCCAAGTACAAGTAATTCATTTATAAATCACGATGGAGAGAAATTATCCGTGGGCTATAACGGAGTCCCTGTTCAAAATGATGCTGCATTTATTCTGCAGATGGTTTCAACAAAAGACTTTATGCTACTACTACGATACGGAATGAGTTACTACAAAATCATAGAAGACGCTAAAAGCACTTTTTGCCATGGAGAAGGGTAAGAAAGACGAACACATTATACTGGTATGTCAGCCTCCCATAAATGGGAAATCCCTGGGATATGGAAACTCATCTGAGCCTTATCATTATAAAGCTCAGGAACTTTTCCAATAATCACTCCAACACCAGTCAGTCCATTTTGAAAAGCATTTGCTTGGAGTTTCCACAATGTTTCCTCAGAAGAAGGCCGCTGCTTCTCCCAATGAAGCGCAACCCAGTCAGATGTATAGCCATACTTACCCCAAAAAAATTGGCCAGGCAAATTGCTTGTCTTTCCCTGACCTCCAGCACCCAACGAAAAAAATGCTGTGTGTGCCGATATATGCTGACCTTTTTGATCTAGACGAACCACAATAGTCATTTGTCTGAAAATTACCGATGAGCATTTAATAAATCGGGGGTTATCATGAGCAACAGCAACCAAAAAGTCGCTACATATTCCTTCTTGTTGGATCATCAACGATGTTTCAACCACGGTTCGGGTCACCTGAAGTTCTATCAACTCCTCAAACGCCTGCCTCTTATCCTCATGCTCGTTCTCTTCTCTCTCCTGCGGAGTACCTTCTTCTCCAAAAACGGCCTCTGTACCACTCGAACTAAGACCCGGACTAAATAAATTGACTCCTGCCTTATCAACCGACAAGGAAGACAACGCTACAGGAACGTGATTAAGTTTATTGCATCTCAACATAGGACTAGAAGACGCACATAAAATACGCTCGTTGCTTTCGTTTAAAGCTTGAGTCACAACCCTTCCGCCCAGTTTAGAAGCATGATGTGCAGAGGTCGCCCCCATACTCGCAAGATTTTGTTTTACATGCCCCATATGCTCATCAAGGGACGCCGATAAATATGCCAAGCCCGTCGCTGCACCTGCAATGGCATTAAAACTCATTAACGGGGCGCCCTGCTAACAACCTCGATACCTTCTACCGTTTGTCCCAGCTCTTTCAACCTCAACTCTAACAAGCTTTTATATTTGCTTAACCTATCATTATCCGCCTGAGTGGATGAAGATAATCCTACTGACCAACGAGCAGCGGCAGTTGAGGTCAGGGTGATCTGTGCGGCAGGAAGATTAATCAAAAAACGCCACTCTTTATCACCGTGTAACAATCGATTTTGTACCACTTGATCGAGTACCATTGAAAAGTCATCCAAATTCATCACGCTGGAAGCACTGTCAATTAGCCGCTCACCGTTCCCTACCCGTGCCGCCCCCTGCCAAGCTTCGACAGATAAGCTATCTGAGCTGCTAGACATAAACTCCGTCTTGATCTGCTGGAATAAAACAGCTTCTCCATGAGCGCTTCCTCCCTTATCTGAGGATATATTTTCGCTTTCCTCATCCTCTGAACTAAAAAGGTCATCCTTCAGATTGTTATCTGTACGGGACTCTGGTTTTGTTGCAGCACGCTCACGGTGCTGCAATGCATGCTTAAATGAGTGGGTATGATGATGCGGGGAAGCTGTCGGCTTGGGCTGAGGATTAACCCGAGGTGGACGAGTAGCCCCTGTATAGACACCGCTCGTGCTCACAAAACACCTCCTAAAGGAAAAACTGACTGAGCGTCTTCGCTTTCCATTTCTTGCATTTGTTCATCAGACAGAGCAATTTCCCGCAACGTATTTCTGTACATATTTTGAACACCTGACTCTCGATAACGCGCTCGCAACCAATCGGCCTTGGCTGTCTTTAGTTGTTCATCTGCTTCCTCAAGCGCCTGCTGATCTAAGTCGAGGTAATACTCATGCTTTTCCAAGTCATATTCCACCCAGTACCTTCGAACATGCACCCTCTCCACTTTAGCCGGCGATTGAAGCACAGCCGGTTCATCCAGGTAGCGAAACAAATCTGAACGCTCTGTCTCCAGTTGAGTTATTGATGCCTGCCGAGTGTGTACGTCTTCAGCCGCTTTATCCCTTTCTTTCACTGCCTCATGGTAGCGTGACTCACAAGCCTTCACACGTTTTTGGTGCAGCTTCAATAACTGAGCAAGCTGGTATTTACGCTGCTGACTAGCCCGCATTAATAGTCTCCTGCAATAGGTTAATAGACGTTACCCCATCAGTGCATTCATCTGGGCGCTGCCGCAATAATTCGTTAATTGCATCTCGTTTTTGAACTGCCTCATCCGCCAGAGCATCAGAACCTTGCTGATACTCACCTACCTGAAGCAAAAATTCGATTTCATTATACTTTGCAAGCAATGAACGCAATTTAATGGCATTTTGCTGATGCCCTTCATCCGCTATTTGAGTAAACAAGCGACTTGCACTGCTCAATATATCAATCGCTGGATAATGACCCGCTTGGCCCAACTTACGCGAAAGAACGATGTGACCATCCAAGATCGAGCGCACCTCTTCCCCGATAGGATCATTACCGTCTTCGTCTTCTATCAGCACAGTATAAAAAGCGGTAATAGAACCCCTCTCATCATTACCACTGCGTTCAAACAGCTTAGGCAATTCAGCAAAAACAGAAGGGGGATACCCTCGCCGCACGGCAGGCTCTCCAATGGATAGACCAATTTCCCGTAACGCCCTGGCAAAACGAGTCACAGAATCCATGAGTAACAACACGCGTTTTCCTTGCTTACGAAAACCTTCTGCAATAGCCGTTGCGACATACGCAGCACGAACACGTTCCATTGATGGTCGATCAGAAGTGGCGACAACAACAACGGAACGCTTCATCCCTTCGGTACCTAGATTATGTTCGATAAATTCGCGAACTTCTCTGCCCCGTTCACCGATCAATCCGATAATTATCACATCGGCATTGGCCTGCTTAGCCAGCATAGACAATAAAACCGACTTACCGCCCCCGGCTAATGCAAACACGCCCGTACGCTGTCCGACACCCATTGTCAGTATCGTATCGATGGCTCTAATTCCAGTGGAAAAAGCCTCTTCAATAGGAAGTCTTTTAAGGGGATTGGGAGCATCAGTATATAAAGGATGTTGCTGAACATCAGCAGGCAAGGCACGCCCATCCAGCGGCTCACCCAACCCATCAATCACATGGCCTAATAACGTATCACCATACGGTACGGTTGATTGCTCTTTAAGCGCAACCACTTCCGAATCAATCGCAAGCCCCTGCAAACTACCCAGTGGAAGCAAAATAGCCTGACCATCAGACAGGCCGACAACTTCTGCAATAAGTTTATGGCCACTTTTGCGATCCGTTATTACACATTGTTGACCAATTCTGGCACGTATCCCACTCACACGAATCGTTGTACCAAAAGCTTGAACAACACGCCCCTTGCGTACCAATGTATCTGCATCGCGTAAACTGGAAAACACTTCCTCATCTAGCGCAATATTTGGGTCGCTATGCAGATTCGATAGGCTTGGCAATTTATTTAATCCTTGAGGTTATGCTCGCTAATTTATGTAATGGAACAGTTACACTAAACCTACTTTGTATTTGTTTCTAAGCTTTCGCGCCAACTTTTTTCAAGACAAAGAAGTTGTTCATCCAAACTGGCAATGACTTCACCCTGCTCTGATACCAAAACACAACCAAAGGGATCAAGTGCCTCATCAGGCTTAATGTCGATAACAAGCCCCTTGTCCTGAGGTTTTGCTAACACCTTTGCCAAATGAGTGCGTACATCTTCTATGACAGAAGGATGCACGCGTAAAACAAGCGCCTCACTCGCAGCCAATTCATTAGCAGCACGCTCCGCCATAGCACTCACTGCTTCTGAAGCACCTATCTCCCCTGCTATTTTACGCACCGCCAAAATAGCTAACTCAATGATAGCACCACGCATTACTCGACGTTGCTCTTCCGCTTTCTCAGCCATTGCGAGTAATTGCTCGGTCATTTCTTTAACCGTTGCTCGCTGTCCTTCTTCTTTGCCTACATTAAATCCTTCTTCATAACCTTCTGCATGGCCTTTCTGAATCGCCTGTTGAACCCTTTCATTCTCCTCATTAAAAAGCTCAGAAAGCGTAGCACCTACTTTTGCAACTGATTCAATAGCATTCACTTCCTGCGGCGAATAAACCAACTGATCCGTTGCCAGGGTAATATGTCTATCTCTTACTAACGATATAAAGCTCATACTCTAAGAAGACTCCTTCTCTTTATCTGCAGCAAGAACAATTGACATTGCTTCACTCGTCAAAGACAAAGCAACTTTTTGTGGCAACACGCCTGCTGACTCATACAAGAAGCCTACAAAAATTCTTTGCACGGGACTATTCATTGAACCCAGTAAAACAGAAGACCCAGTAGACTGTAGTAACGTTTGAACATCATCTATTTTTGGTAGTGGTATAAGCTCTTGAGGTACAGAAGGGGCTGACATCACAAGTTCGAAGCAACGCTCACCTAGGAGCGCCCTTGCTTGTTTAATACGCTTGGAATCGATCCATAAACGCATCGAGGGCCCAACAAATAATGCTCCCGAAACAAATATAAGGCGTTCACGCTGCTCCGCCCGCCAAAAACACCATTCTGGAACCGTTAACAAAATAGACCAGTCTTGTAATAAACGCACTTCAGCAGGGGCGGTTACCAAACGGCTAAGCAACTTTGCGGCCATCAAACAATGCTGGCGTTTTCGGCGCACTCGAGCTAAATGTTCGCTCTCAATCACGCTTTTCTCGGGAGTTGCTCAGATTCAAAGCGAGCCTATCAGAACCCGCCTTTCTCTTTCGCAACCACCACCAGCCGCCCACTCCAAATAACGTAACAACGCCTCCGATAGCAAGCCTTATCGAAAACTGCTGCATGGTATCCGCTGCATCAACTTGTGCCATTATCTGACGATGCTTCTTTTTTTTTCCGGGATCCACAGGGAACAGCGCAACCGTAACATTTTTATACGGCAAGCCTTCAATACTGTTTACGATCAATGCCTTGATCTGCGCTTCCTTCCCTTTGAGCTTTGCACTTTTCCGGTGTTTAATAAAAACGGATGCAGAAGCAGGCGCTGCTTTCTCACTTAACGGCTCTTTTTTAGGAACTGCCAAATGCACCCGCGCCAAGACTACGCCATCGATACTTTCGATAGTTTTCGCTAGCTCCTGCGTTTGCGCATAATTTAACCTCGCTCTCTCTTCAAGGGGGGAAGATACAAACCCTTCTTTCTTGAATACATCACCGAGACTCTCAAATTTATTACGCGGATACCCATTTGAACGCAACAACTCAACCGCTTCTGCAAAAGACTGCTTCTCTGTCAAAACAGCGAAGTATTGATCGGTTGTTGCCTGCTTTGTGGCGGATATACCGGCATCATAAAGAAGTGCAACCATTTCATTCACTTCCTGCTCCGCTAGATTTGAATAGAGCACCTCCCCCCCACATCCCGATAGCAATAACAGCAGCACACCCGCAGCTTGCCTCATCATTGATTAGCTCTGTTGGCGAAATAGTTGCTGCAAACCCTCTGACGTTCGGTTAGCAATATTAGCCGTCAATTGGGCATGGAACATAAACTCCTGGCTTTTAGCGGTCAAAATAACAACCTCACTTGGTGTCAGTTCATTACCTGACTTGATAGCAGACTTTGCATAACGAGCAATCTCTGCCGCTTCACCATCGATCGAATCCAGAGGCTTCATCACTGTATTTTCAGCAGCAGAAGGCGCAGTAATTTTTTGACTGGACTCAATACGCGCTTCAGCTTTACTCAGGCTTTGCTCAAACGAATGAATATCAGTTAACGACGCACCATACCCAACCTCGACAAGCTGAGTGGAAGGCAAAGGGGATATACCGTACCCACCCGCAAAGGCAGAAAATGAACTATCAACCATAGCAATACTCCTTAAAGACTTATGATTACTGTTTCCGAGCTAGTGTCTCAAGTGACGTCCCCACACTCGTCATAGCGGTATGTGAACTATTTGAAAGAAAAGACATTTTCAATGACTCTGCCGTTAGCATGGCAACATCCGATGGAGAATCGTTACCCAGATCTAGTTGTTCCGACCTTGCAACAATGATAGCGGCTTGGTCATCAAGCGCCTTTCCCCAAGCCTCCGACATAGCCTTAAACCAACTTTCATCAGAAGAACCAGACTTACTCTTGCTTGCCATAGTGGAAGCAGCGCTCATACCAATATTTAGATCGTTTTTCATACACTCTCCTTTGTTTAAATAATCATTACCAATCTTACTCCAAGTATACTCGCATTTTCTTTATGCAACCCATACTCGAACGTTTCAAACTCATTTCCCTGAAAATATAAAAGTAAAGACTGTCTGCCAGACTTTAGGAAGCCATCAAATAAAAATCCCCGGGGCAAGCCCTCTCGCTTAACGCTCGACTTTCTCGTTTCTCTCGAAAGCGGGGTATTCAACCGGAACTTCATTTATCATCTTTTCGCCCCAAGGGGCGAGGAATAAAACCCGGAAAGATTAAAAACTTAGTGTTGTTTTAACCCCCTCTTTTTCTAACAAAACTTGTTTACCTGAAATCCCCGTAATCAAATGCCCTGTGGGAAATAGTGAACCCACAAAATAGCGCGATTCATCAACCGTCACGATATAACCCGATTCCCCAGGAACAATCATCGCAACACGCTTGCCAGGATCATCCATAATAGCAACACTATTTGATGAAGTTTCAGCAGGTTTTTTTACATTTTTTACCAAGATATTATCAAGGTTACTAATATCTCTTAAAGCAACAAGTTTTACCTGCTCTAATTTATTAGTATCATTTTCCGATGTATAAACCTTAACCACATGGGGAGCATGTATTTTGACCTCAGCGTCTACATTGTTAACCCTATAAACATTCTGTACTTCGGCCGCCAGTTGCTCCCCAACCTGAACATCTAACTCAATCATCATAGGCAAATGACCGAGTACATTTTCAAGTTGTGTATATTGGCTAATACTGTCTAGATAACCCGATACAACTAAAGAGTTACTATCTCCTGATTCAACCTCTAAATCAATAAAACCAAGCTCACGAATTTTAGCCATTGCATCTTTCGCATAATGATCGATAGAGATTGTTGGTACCTTAGCGTTTTCATATCCACGAACCCACGATGCATAAAAAACGCTACCCACTAACAAAAAAAACGAAAGAACCACTAGAAAAACGAACTTATTAACAGAAGCCGCATGCCTAGATTGGCTTTTTGAAAGACCATACAACGAGCGCTTTACACTTGAATACTCCTCGGGTGCCTCTTCTCGTGTTTTTATAACAGTAAGCCACCGGGGATCATCCTGCAGGCCATAGGCAAACGTTGTCCCACCTATTTTAACCGCAGTATAAGCAGGCACCGGAGTCTCTTCACCTTCAAAAATCATATCCCCAGCTACCTCAACCTCTCCAGCTAAAACGGAGAGCCTGGATTGGGCTTCGTCCAAACAAAGCTGAACTTTGCTTGTCCCAACCTGTAAGTCGCGCAATACAATATCACTGTCCAAAGACGCACTGATACTGACCTTAGATCCTGGAACTAACCTAGTACGAGCGCCTGCTTGCTCTCCTTCCAAAATGACCAGCTCTAGTGATCCCATTATTTCACCTTATTTATTTTGATACTTATGAAAACAAACCCGATCAACCGATGAAAAATCGTGGGAAAAACAACCTCAAATGTAGTGCGTGAGGCCATTAAAGTGCTTATCCATCAATTCGAGATTAATCTTCATAAGTAAGCGACCATCATGATTCCAACTATTTACTGGTTTGTTTTCGGATATTCTATGTTGTGGTTTCAGTCACGTGGCTCACTGTGCTTTCTCAACAACACCTTGAATAGCAAACGATACCCAGCCAAATTTTTATAATATTTACGCCCACCTACTTAACTTAATAAAATTCGTCAAAAAAAGATCATAACTAAAGGAAAAATCCTAAATAAATCAATAGCATTAGAAACATACGATAATAAAAGACGTAACAAGGTTACCCTATAATTCTCTAGGTTCATCCTGAATGATAAATATCAACAATACCTTATTAAATAATCAATAGTAATTATGAAGATAATCCCATGAAGCCCTATTTACTTTGTGCTCTCTCGAATTATTCGGCACGTCTGATTGAGTTACCTCGCTTTGAAACTTTTCATTATTGCTCTGCAAAGAAGTATCATCATAATTTCCTGTTGGCAGATATAATATCAAAGGATCGTTATCATCAACCTCACCTTTATTCAAAACCATCCCACCTTCTGGCTTAATAGGCTCTCTACTAGACTCTGCAAGTCTTGGGGAAATAAGAAATAACCGCTCTTTCTTCGCTAGACGTTTATGCTTGGATTTAAATAGCCTGCCAAACAATGGAATATCACCCAGAACCGGAACCTTATATTCATAATCTTCCGTAGACTCTCTCACCAAACCACCAATCAAAATACTCTCACCTGCGTTGATAAGTGCCTGTGTATTGATCGAAGAATTTTCAATTACAGGAATTCTATCTACCACTGCATCCCGCCCCTTCTGCTGCCCATCCTCAATAGCGATCAGCAATTTAATCTTTGACTGGCCTTCTTCATCAAAAACATGCGGAGTAACCCGCAGCGATGTACCAACAGAAACATTAAATAAGTCAACTTCTTCACGCCCCTCCACACGTACGTAAAATGTTTCTCCCGTATCAAAAACGGCCTCGACATTAGATAGCGTCAAAACATGTGGCCGCGATACAACATGAGCAGCACCTTCACTCTCCAGCGCATTAATACGTGCAATAAACTTAGCGTTATCCCCCAGTACAAAAGAAACAAAGCCGCCCTTCCCCGACGGAGTTACCACTTCATTAGGCCGCAACAGATGATCAGCCCCACCGCCTTCACCAAAAAGCACTTCATCACCACCATTCTGCCAACGCCAATTAATGCCTAACTCACGCAAACGACTTATATTGATATCAATAATAGTAGCCTCAATTTCCAACATTTTTGGCTTAACATCTAATGTATCAATCAAAGTCCGATAACGTGCCATTTTCTCAGGAGAATCACGGATAATAATAGCATTTAGACGTGGATCTGAATTAATCCTGACTCGGTTTCTCCTCCCTATTTCATGCGTACGAACCGACTGTGCTTGAAAGGATTGCCTCTCATCGGAAGACCTACTTTCTCCATCCACTTTACTTTGCTGCCTGGATACAGATGCTCGGCCATCAGCGCCAACCCCACCCAAACCCTTACCGCGCAAACTAGCCTGCGTGGGCCGTTTTAATGTATCGCTTGAAACAGACTGCGAAGTCAAACGTGGCCCATCTTCAATCAAGGAGCGCAAAATACTAGCAACCCCAGGCACCACAACCTGCCGACCACCAAAGGTTAAAGTAACATCCTGAGCCCAAGCATATTTCAAATAAAATACTTCAAAGTTTGCACTAGGCTCCTGATCCAATAACCTGCTTTGAGCTGCAAACACGAGTTCTTCAATTTGCTCAACAAAACGTTTGCTGCCGGTTACCACCAAACCACCTGCCCGTAACGGACGCAGCTTGTTAACCTCGTCCATCATCCTAAGCTCCTGCGCGGTACCTATAACACTTTTGATAACTTGACTCGGACTAGACAGCATACGTTGATGCACATCTTTCGCAGTAAAAACATGAACAACAGCGCCATCATAATAAACTGCTAGTTTACCGAATGAGCGGCTAACTTCAGAAAAAACTTGCCGGGCAGAAACATTAGAAAATGCCCCATTGACCAACCCATCAAGCTCAGAATCGACCGTAACCGGAACACTGATTTGCCCAAACAGTTCCTTCAAGAAAGCAGCAACAGGCTGCTCACGTGCGGTTAAAGAGACCTTTCTGTCAAAGTGAGGAACAACGGCCGCGTTTGCCTCCAGTGGCAATAATAGACACATAGAAATAAGAAACAACAGGTAATACACAGTCTGTACACATAAAACACCAGAAACAGCCACTTTCATTTTTTTAAATTTTTGCATTATTATTAATTGTCTATCAGTACGGTATTTAGGCAAAAACAAACCCCAAAAAACATAGAGTGCATACTCCACTCACCATTATATAGCTGAGTGACCAACTAAATTGTCAATGTTTTTATAACGAATTCACCCCTCCATAGTTTTCAAAAAAATGATTCCTTATAACTAGAATAGTTAGATAAGTTCATGATACCGCCCTCCCTAAAGGCATAGAATCACACCGCTTCTAGCGTTTTCTTATGAGGAAGACCGATACGACCCATAATTTCGAGCCTCACGGTTGGCATTAACTCATTGTGAGACAACACTGGAACATCAAAGCAAGGCTGTTCTATTGCCTTACGTACATGCCGCCGAATCTGTACAGCAGTTACGATTGCCGCAGGCTTGTGCTTTTCAACCAATGCGATGATTGAACTAATTAGCTGCTCTAACTCTCGTGGATCCATCGAAATTTGTGTATTACCTGCGCTCTGCCGTATCGACTCAAGCAGCTTATTCTCTAATTCTGGTGCCAAAATCACCGCAGACAACACACCCTGAGGTGCTACGCGATAACTGATCTGCCGACGCAAAGCAATTCGCGCATATTCCGTCAAGTTGTTTATGTCTTTCTCATTCTGACCGGCTTCAATCAACGCCTCTAGAATACCGCGCAAATTACGGATTGGGATTTCTTCCTCAATGAGATTTCTCAATATCGCCGCAAGACTTTGTAGCGGCAACACTCGCATCACTTCTTTAATGATATCCGGGAACTCTGCACTGGTTCGACTTAATAAAGAGCTGGTTTCTTGAAGCCCAAGAAACAATACGATATGCCGACGTAAAGCCTGCTTAACTTGCTCCGGCAATGTATGAATGATGTCCTCACTTAGCGGGGTATCACTCTCAACAATAGGCACTTCATACGCCAATAATTTCCAGCCAGTATCTTCCCCCTGACGCCAATATAGATTGAGCTCTGGAAGCTGCAATCCTAAGCCAATCTGATACGCCTCAAGCATATTTTCAAGCGAATCGACCAACGTTTCACTATCGATCGACCATCGTTCAGGCAGTTCCAGCAACAGCGGGACAGCAGAATTAACTTCTGTCTGGGAGGTTGCGTGAACCTTCGGCGTAGGTAGCTCTCGATCTTTCATGACAGCTTCAAACGTTGGTTGTGAGGCTTTTTGGAAACGCGCACGCCAAGTGGGCACAAGCATCGCGCCCGATACCAGTAAAATCAGACCTAATATAGCGAATACCGCACTAGGAAAGCCCGGCACAAAAGCCAGCAAAAAACACAGAACGCCAGCAACAAGCGAAACACGCGGTATTGCCGTAAGCTGTTTCCGGATCGAATCACCAAGATTTTTATCATTTTTATCGTCAGTGGCCCGAGTCACTATCAAGCCGGCGGCCATCGCACCTAATAACGCCGGAATCTGGGCGACCATACCATCTCCCACTGTCAAGATAGAGTATTTTGCCATGGCATCACCCATGTCCATGTCCAACTGCATCACTCCAATCGCCAAGCCACCTAGGATATTGATAAGGATAATAACAATCCCCGCAATAGCATCTCCTTTCACAAACTTCATGGCACCGTCCATGCTGCCATGAAGTTTACTTTCAAGCTCCACTTCCCGGCGCTTAGCTTTGGCCTCATCTTTACTGATCAATCCTGACCGCAAATCTGAGTCAATTGAAAGCTGCTTGCCTGGCATCGCATCCAAGGAAAAGCGTGCCGCAACCTCAGCAACTCGCTCTGCCCCCTTAGCGATAACAATAAATTGAACCAAAGTAATAATCAGGAAGACAACCAATCCCACGACAATGTTGCCACCCGCCACCATATTTCCAAATGTATCAATAATATGGCCCGCATCCCCATGGAGTAGAATCATTCGCGTTGTAGCGACAGAAAGGGCCAATCGATACAGCGTACTCAACAGCAATACACTAGGAAAAACTGAAAACTGCAGCGGTGTGCTGATATAAATCCCCATCAACACCAAAAACAGACCAATAATAATATTTAATGCAACCAAAACATCCAGCACCAGCAGGGGAACCGGTAAAATCATCAATGTGATAATGGCTACGATACCCGCAGCAAGGACTAAATCGCTAGAACGCGATACCCAACCTTCGGAAGAAGAATTGGCGTTTTGTAAGTAGGCCTGAATGCTCATTTGTTATTGCTTTTCTTTAATTGCCTTAAATCTACAATGACTTTATAGAGAAAAATCCCTAGCGATTCGACAAACGATTAACAAGAAGATCCCGTTTGTATCATTTTAAATATACTATAGCCCCATAGCTCAACCCCGTAGCTACCTTCAGTAAGGATAGTAGAAGAAACAAAAAAAGCAAACCAGCGAGAAGGAGTATTCTAAGGCATACGGGTTTTCCCGTATAGCCAGAGCATTATGACAGCGATAAAATGTGCTTAATAATTTTATTATAGACAGACTCAAGCTTATGACGACACATATCAGTGGCATTGGAAACACCGCATTCCCATCCACCTCACTCCAAAGCAACCCATCAAAACCTATTGATGAAGGGACTGCCGACTGGTTTTCAGCTTCATTAATGGGCGCATCCGACAACCAAATAATCAAAGCATCCCAGGAGTTTGCTCCCGATGCGTCACCCAGCGATATATCGGGGCAGATTCTTGCCCATATTGGCGACCTCTCCAGCACTTAACAACGCTTATGTCCTTAGCGCTAAAAGCCAACCCCAACTGGTTTGGCGCAGCCCAATCCTTAGCCAATGGGTGCCTATCCCTTACATCCAGAGAAGACCGCGTGCGCTTGATGGCGCGTTTATGTAAAGACCTAGGTGATGAGCTATACCCTGCTTTCTTACAAATTCTCTTTAACATTGCAAAACATGGCGACACACAAGCGCAGCACTTGATTACCGATACGCTCGTCCATGCCCTAACAACAGGCCAGCTACCGTCAGGCAAGCTTTCTGCCTGGGGATCCAACTCATTAAACCCTGAAAGAAGCTTTGGACAAACCAGAAGCTTGGGGCCCATAGAATACTTATGCGTGTGGTATGCACAACCATCGGGCCGAAGCCCGCTTAATATCAATGCTTTTCAACAAGCCGCACACCGCATACTTGAGTTAATCTCAACCAACGAGCAGGCCAAGTCCTTATACTGCAACAAATTACTTGCCGATGTTGAAGACCCTCTGGGGGGATCATTATCAAGTCAAACACGAAATGCCATCACTGAGTTAGTAAACACCTGGCAAACTAATGCCACAATCGATGTTGTCATCAACCATTATATCAACACCCTACAAGGCGACAGCCTTAGCCGGCTGGCCAATTTTCAGCCCACCCTCCGGGGCTAACAACCAACAAACCAGCTTGAGAAGCAAAGCGCTGCCTGATAGATTAAGAAGACTCAAACATACCCACTGCAAGATAATAACCTTAAGAGCGTTAGCACACTTTGTCTCGCGCCTGGAAAATACAATGAAAAAATTTGTAAGTCTCTTACTCGTTAGCAGCACCGTCATTGCCTGCACCTCTCAAGACACCCCAAAAATAGGAGAAGGAGGAATGAAGCGTCTCGAAGTTTTACATGCCGTTAATCCACAGAATGACATTATCGGAATCACCGTCACCGGGCACGGCTGCACAATGCCCGAGCATTTTGACATCCAAGTTGAACACAAGAATAATAAGTGCCAAGTTTCAATCTTCCGAATTCGACCTGACTTTTGCCGCAGAGCGTCTATGCCAATATCATTAGAACTACCCTGGAACGCACAACAAGCATGTGGAGGTAACCCTATTGAAATAACAAACCCTAAAAAACCAACCTCTTAGCTGCCACCCACCCCAGGAGGCACAGCATTAAGCTAGCCTCTTGCTATATCAGGACTTATTTACCTTAGCCATCCTTCGACGGAGCACCAACAGTACCGCCCACCAAGCGACATTGATACTGCCACCACCAGTACTGCCAGCGCCTTCTCCCAAAACTGCCGTACTAGGCTTGCTCTCTTCAGGCCCACCTTGAAATACTGAAGACTTACCGTTAATAACTGCATTAATACCGCTTAAATAAGCAGGCACACGAGTATACACACCCGGTAAATTAGGTTGAGCACAACCAACCCCCCAGCTCACTACCCCTGCAAAATACAAATGATTATCTGCTAGAAGAGTTAAGGGGCCTCCGCTGTCGCCCTGACAACTATCTTTCCC
Source organism: Lepetodrilus ovalis (assembly GCA_032361185.1). Lineage (NCBI taxonomy): Eukaryota > Metazoa > Mollusca > Gastropoda > Lepetellida > Lepetodrilidae > Lepetodrilus > Lepetodrilus ovalis. Next base: position 17,546 of record JAUTBQ010138849.1, on the reverse strand, counting down.
ACCAATGGCATTTCCACCTGCACACAACTGCCCGCTCCCAGCTATCCCTCCCGTGAGGGACGGCTTCTCACCTTTGCTAACAAAAAAAGTATTTAGCTTATCTTCGCAGACATCGTTAGCCACCAATGGTAAATCCACATAGAATAGTTTAGGTACCATTGAGCCATTATTATCCTCTCCAGGTTCAAGTACTTTCTGCGTACCTCGACCGAATACAAAGGCCAGTTCACCAGATCGGATTGCCGTATCTAAAAAAGCACCATCAATGACTGGGATCGGAACAGCGACTTGACTTGGACGCTCCAACTGGAGAAGGGCAATATCATTTTGCTCAAGTTCCGTCCCGTACCCCTGGTGAATAAAAACTTTTTTCACCTTAATAGTCTCACTCTTGGCAGCAGATAAATCATGCGCCCCAGGAATGACATAAAGAGGATTCTCCTTTACATTTACCTCATCCACGCAATGCGCTGCCGTCAAAACCCAGTCCTTTTTAATCAAAGCCCCCCCGCAAAATGGAAATATACCCTTATGAGACTTACTCTCGACAGTTTTACCAAGCGCCCCATGAAAATCAAACGCATCTTGGGTACTAATACGGACAACAGGAATAGAGGAATACTTTTTATCCTCGGCAAGAACACCCTCTACTTGGTTACTGTAAATAATTGCCGCACGACCACCTCCCTCTTCACAATTACCAACTTTCTCTGCCAAACTATTACCATCTTCCTGAATCAAACAGACACCGTCCAATACCCCCTTACAACGGGTTTCGGCTAAACCGCAATCCACCAAAGTACCAAAAAAAATGCTGCCCTCCTCCCCTGACACATAGGCACCTGTATAACTAGAGCCATTTAACTTCAAAGCGATTTTATTACCGCCTGCAGACTGCGTCTCCGGCCTCTCTAGGTAGGTCAGAAGAGCCATAAACCGCGAACTTTCCAGATTTTCTACCTCAACACCACCGACAATTCGGGCATTAACGTCTGCACCAACATAATGGGGGAAAAGTAATAAGCTCACCAACATCACATGAATAAATATCGAGCACTTAGTAGCGTTAACGCCTCTTTTATTTTTCTTCACAACCTTATCTCCAGCTAATAACATTGAGGGGCCGCACGTATTGGCAAGAGAATTTAGGCAAAATAAACACCACAAAGTTCAATCACCATTCACCCCAGGGATACAACTCACAATCAGAGCTAGGTGCATCGTGTCCCGTATAATCATATTCCAGAAAAGAGCTATGCTCTGTTCCAAGCAAGAACATAACTACCCACACTCCTGACATCACTCTCTCGCAGAGGATAAACGCATGAACATTCACCCTCAAGCCCAAACCACACCACAAATTAGAGCAGAAGTACAAGCCTCACCGTACCTCTCTCAAAAGGCCTTAGTCAAAAAATAGAACGTCACGGAGCAAACCATTCGCAAGTGGCAAAACAGAGGCCCAACCACTGATAAGAGTCATCGCCCCATCAGTGCTAACCACCCTCTTGGAGACACAAGAGAAAATCGTCGTGGAGCTGCATAAAATACTACCTCTGCCGCTAGACGACCTACTGGTCATTAAATTTTTCCGGGTTTTATTCCCCGCCCCTTGGGGCGAAAAGATGATAAATGAAGCTCCGGTTGAATACCCCGCTTTCGAGAGAAACGAGAAAGTCGAGCGTTAAGCGAGAGGGCTTGCCCCGGGGATTTTTATTTGGTAGTCGAGGAAATCAACGTCTATTATGGACGCTCACTTCTTACACTCTCTAAACAGTAGAACTTCGCAACTTGAGCAGATCGTTTTATCCAAACGCTCATAAATTCTGGTTAGAGCTTGTGTTTTAGAATCAAAGAAATGCTCATTGCCTATATTTTTTATAAAACAGGATTTTGCTGCAAACTCATACACAGTCGATTTAAGACCCACAAAATACAGCCCACCACCTTTCTTAAGCAAACGATTATTTTCAGAGACCAATGCCTCCGCACCGGCTAAATCGATAAAATTGATTCCGCTGGACTCAATCAATATATGTTTTATATTTTCATTTTCTACAATTTTCGCAATACGTTTTTGAATATGATTAATGGAGCCGAAATAGATAGACATATCTATCCTGATAATCCTCAATTGCGGACATTGCCTAAGTGGTTTCTCCTGGATATTAGTGAATTTCCTGTTCTTACTGTAGGGCGAGTCATCGACGGACAGAGTAGGAATATTGGGTGTCGAAGTTTTAGCTAAAAAGAGAACAAGCGATAACAATACTCCAAGATAAATTGCAAATTCCAACTCTAAAAACAACGTCGCAAAAAAGGTTGTTAGCAAAATAGAGGACTCTGTTTTGCTAAATGTGAGTGTTTGCTTAATATGGTGAAAATCTATGAGGTTATAAGCGACCAAAAGAATGATCCCACCCATCGCTGCAATCGGTAAATATGCCGTCAGCGGTGCAATCAATAGGACAATCACCACCAGGAACATAGCCGCAAAAATAGCAGAGAGCGGAGTTTTAGCCCCTGCTTCATAATTAATGCCTGAACGGGTAAATGAGCCAGACCCCGCATAACTAGACACAAAACTTCCCACGATGTTCGACATTCCTTGGCCAATGAACTCCTGACTAGGATCTATTCGCTGACCCGATTTAGTTGCAACCGCCCGACTGATAGATACCGCCTCAATTAAGCCCAACAAAGCCACTGCAAATGCTTCGGGTGCCAACATTCTTATAGAGACCAGCGACAGTTCCGGCATAGACAACGGGGGTAATTGTGCAGGAATTTCTCCCACTAATTTGATATCGGATGTAAGACCTTTAAAAAATAGTGCAATAACACTGCCAATGACCATTCCAATGAGCAGGTTAGGTAATTTTGGTGCTATTTTTTTGGATAACAACGCCGTTATCAATGTTGCAAGCGCAATAATAATGAGATAGCCATTAATACTCCCAAAATTTTGGAAAAGATCAATCCACGTATGAAGGAATGACTCACCTTTCGGTATAGAAATACCCGTAATATGCTTCATTTGACTGGTTGCTATCAGGATCGCGGCCCCTGCCGTAAAACCAATGACGACCGTATGAGACACAAAATTAACCAGCGCCCCTAGTCTGGCAAGACCAAACGCTAGCTGATACACACCGGCCAAAAAAGTTAATGTTAACGTCAAACTTAAGAATTCAGGGGTACCCGGCTCTGCATGATGACTGATGGCTGAAAACACCACGATAGAAATCGCCGTGGTAGGCCCCGATACTAGATGAAAGGAAGAACCAAATAGGGCGGCAATCACCGGAGTCACCATCGCCGTGTATAGTCCGTATTCAGGTGGCAACCCTGCAATCGTCGCAAACGCCACACCTTGGGGCAAAACAATAACGGCTCCCGTTAGTCCGGCTATAAAATCCGCTTTAACGGACTCTTTGGTAATAAGTTTAAACCAAGCAAGGAAAGGAAATAATCTATATAATCTCATTCTATTCTATGTTGTTTGCCCAGGAACACCCAAGCTATTACTAAATAAACGCTTCAATAGCATTCCCTAGCTAAAGCATAGGCAATGACACATCTCTTTCACCTTTGCCAAACCCACCGAACGCTGAAATACCCAAATGATTGACTACCCACGGCCACAACACCCAATATAAAAAACACCAGGCACCATATCCAAACTCTCCTGGGACAAAATAAACAATACGCCTCCATACATACAAGGATATAAGCATGAATCCAACGCTCATAACCTTCATGAAGAATACCAAAGGTAACTATTAAAACCCTGTTTTCCATCCGTAGCATCCACGGCCAGGCTGAAATAGCAACGATCAAGTGTAGCCCTGCCAGACAGGAGCAATATAAGCACATTCATTATACCCTTTCCAGAGAACAAATTCAGCTCCTTCTTATATAGCTCCAGGGCAATCGGGTTCAAAAAGGCTTGATTATATAGTCTCAATTCTTCACCATTTTTCAAGCGTTACAGACCCTAGAAGAGGTCGCCATAAAAAGCATCAACTCACCGATATTTTTTTATTACCCTTTGCGCCACTATTTGTGGAGCCGATAACTGGGTAGCGATTGAACGATTTGGTATGCTGTAGAGCACTCAACAAATACAATCTTAGCCTATGTTTTGAAAAGACGTTGTTTTTAAGGAGCTTCAGGCCTTGTTAAAGCCGTTCAATATTAAACAATATTATCCCGATGATTGGGGAACTTATGAACGAAATATACCAACGAATGAACATGAGATTGGAAAGACAAACCCATAGAAAATTGAGCGAAAGAATCTGAATTTAAGAACATGGATTAAGCAATTATCACGCAAAACCACTTGCTTTTCTAAGTGTGAAAAAATACATGATATTGTTATAGGACTGCTCATTTAACATCGATTTTCGGCGAACTGAACCAGCCGACTAAAGAGAAAGCGTCTAAAGACGGTGGCTTTAACCAGGGGCTTTCGCTTTGCGGGCTAAAGTCGCCTAATGACTAATAAAAAGTTTTTCAAAATGCAGGATACCCAATATATTTTGGATACTATTTCTGCATATCGCGAATACTTATGGGGCAATTAATATTACACGACCATCTCATTTCCTTTGCAAAAAAAACAGATACCAAATTAACATTCAATACAACCTACACAAGCGATCTAGAACCTAATGTCTACAACCGCCAATACTCAGGATTAAGTAAAACCAGAATAGAAACCACTTCCAACCTGCCTAACAACATAGACGCTACCGAAATAATTTTAGCAGGGTCATCCAACCCAAGGAAAGACTGGGTCACACCACCTAAACCAGGCCCCATATTATTCATACACGTCGCAATGGCCGAAAAAGCAGTCACTTGATCGACACCATCAACCATCATTAACAAAAGCAACACAGTAAAAGAAGCCACGTAAAGCGAAAAAAAACCAAATACGGAATGTAGTGTTCTATGGGGTATTTGGTTAGCTCCATTAAGACGGATTAAAAAAACACCTTGAGGATGTAGTAATCGTTTAATTTCACGGCCGACCAATTTAAATAAAATCAAAACTCGCATCGCTTTCATACCACCCGCAGTAGAGCCTCCACAGCCGCCAACAAACCCTATTAGTATTAAGAAAAACGGAATAAATAAGGGCCAAGCAGAATAATCAACTGTTACGAAACCAGTACTGGTAATCATTGAAACTACGGTAAACACTGAATCCAATAGCATTGTTAAAAGACTGTCCATAGGCGCAAAAAATTCAAGCGTTAAAAAAACCAATAGGACAGCACCGGCTATTATTCCAACAAACAAGCGAACCTCCGCATCCTCAACATAATTTTTTAGTGACCGCTCTTTTAAAGCGGTAAAATGCAAGGAAAAATTAATGGCTCCAAGCAGCATAAAAACAGTCGCAATCCCTTCGATAAGGGAGCTATGAAAGTAACGTAGACTTTGGTCATGAGTAGAGAATCCCCCCGTCGATACCGTCGCCAAGCTATGTGACACGGCATCATACACACTCATACCTGCCATCCAATATGCTGAAGCACAGGAAATGGTCAGACCCAGATACATTCTCCATAATAACGAAGCCGTTTGACTTAGACGCGGGGTCAGTTTTTCTTCTTTCATCACACCAGGAACTTCTGCCTTGTAAATGGACATACCACCGATACCAAGCTGTGGTATCACCGCAATCGCCAACACAATCAACCCCATGCCACCGAACCACTGCAATTCCTGCCGGTAAAACAACAACGAAGGCGGCATATCATCCAAGCCCGACAAAACAGTTGCACCAGTAGTCGTCACACCAGAAACGGCCTCGAACAGTGAATCGATTACTGACGTGTGCAAAATCAAATCAAAAGGAATAGATGCTAATAGGCTAAGTACCATCCAGACCAACACAATAATTAAAAAGCCATCGCTTCGATAGAATTCCACCCTTTTCGCGCGAAAAGGAAACCATAGAAAAATACCCAAGACAAAGGTAATGATCGACGATTCAGAAAAACGAATTAATGCACCATCATGATAGATAAGCGAGATAATCATGGGAGGAATAAAGAGCGCGGTAAATAACAGGCACAAGCTTCCTACCGTTTTCGTTACTTTGCTAAAACGCTTAAGCCTCATAAGCTGAGCCTATTCCTAATCACCATCAACAATACAGCGATGTTTGAAGTATTAAGGGTGACTCTGCTAACTTGATATTCAGAGCGTTCAACCTCTTTTCTGCGTCTATCACGCTATAGGATCGCTAACCAACGGCTGCCCCTGTTCTCCTGTAAACCTTGAAGAATACGATGGGCTTGATCCCAATCATTTTTGCAATCGAACCATAAGGCCTGTAGATGAGGTGAATAAGCGCTTGGACATTTAGCTTTATCCAAAGATTGCATGAAGCTTCCGAATTCATTCATTACTTTGTCAGAGAGAGAAATAATTGCGGTAATTTTTCAGGCAAACGCTGGACGTTATCAATGACCGTGTACTGCGAACCAAATATATCGGAGACGTATTCATCGGCATGAGGATCAAGGCTGATGCAGTAGGTATAAATCCCGGCCTGGTCAAGTTCGACAACGGCTTTTTTTGCATCTTCAATGAGCAAGCGATCGTTGTCCACGTCAATATCCGAAGGCTCGCCATCGGTGAGGATTAACATGAGCTTTTTATCCGCTTGTTGACGCTCAAGGTAATGACCAGCATGGCGCATCGCCGCCCCCATGCGTGTGGAAAACCCTGCCTGCATGGCAGCCAGCCGGCCTTTTACATCATCGTCCCAAGGCTCGGAGAAACCTTTGATATGCATATAACGCACATCATGACGTGTATTAGAGAAGAAACCACCGATAGAAAAAGGATCGCCCAGTTTTTGCGTAGCCCAACTCAACAATGAAACTGCTTCGCGGCTGAGTTCGAGTATGCTCTGACTACAGCCCGCAGGAATTTCATTAATGGATGCCGATAAATCCAGCAGCAAGGTCACAGCAATATCACGGCCATCGTGTCGATGACTCATATTAATGCGCGGATCGGGCGTGGCTCCGCTTTTAAAATCGATGAGCGAACGAATCGCGACATCTAAATCCAGTTCACTGCCCTCCTCCTGATAACGTATGCGCACATAATTTTGTGGCTTGACCAGATCCAAAATCTGTTTGAGTTTTTTCGCCAGGGCCGAGTGCTTTGCTAGCAGACGATCAATATCTGCAGGGTTACCACCTGGATGAAGGCTTTCATAAACACTTACCCAGTCCGGCCGGTAAGTCTGCGTCTGGTAATCCCACTCTGGATAATGCCGAGGGGGGAGACGGTCAATCTCTTCGGGGTTGTCTAACTCTTCGTGCTGATTAAACTGTTCTTCATCGTCACTTTCTTCAATAAAGATCCATAAGTGACGATTATCATCCCGATAACTGATCTCGGTATTCTTGAAATAGATATTGGGGAGTTGATCGGCCTGACGGCGCGTTCGCGCAATAAATGAAACCGCAATTTTTGCCATCTCAGCGGTGCTGGATTCACCGACCAAGAGGGTGTCATGGAAACGCTCCGTAAACTCCAGAATATCCGGATTTTGATAGCCATGATCGGGATTCATAATGGCCCAGGAGAGCATCGCCAGACGATGACGAATACAGGATTCCTTTTCGGCATCACACTCGTCTTCAATGGGAACCGGATGCAGCGCCATCCAGATTTTTCGCATCCCCGGATATTCCAGCATCGTGAGGTATTCGACGCGCGAGTCCTCCAAGCACTCGATAGCGACCCGCTGAAAAGGGCTAAAATTATCCACCACGATCGCTTTGGACCAGCGCCGGTGCGCCGCCATATGGGCCAACACCGCACGGTAGCGATCAATTCCGGATACCTGTTTTTCGGAATCATCGAACACATCGGGAACGCGCATGCCCAAGCCGTCAAAATAAGGCAGGGGTTTACGCAGCTCATCCCAGCCTTCGGAATACGGTACGAGTTGTTCCTTGTCCTGCCAAAGCGCTTGCATGTACATACCGAGCTGACGCTCATTGTCGATAAAGAGCGTGCCATGACGTTCGCGTTGGAACATCGCGCGGCTGTCCGCCGACTGCATCATGAAAAAGTCTTTTTGCCGTTCGGGGTGATCGTTGTAATTACGAATGCCGTAATCAACCCAATTGCGTAACCCCTGAACCGAAAGCTGGCTTAGTAAATAGGGAATGCGTTCGAGCAGACTGGGTAGACCTGGGCTTGGGAACATGGCCTTGTCATCGTGGATGGATTTGCTGGTACGCTCCATCATATCGAAGACAAGATCGAGAAAATGTTGCATTTGCTCCAGCGAACCCAGACGTCTTGCGGCTTCCGGTAACGACTGGATAAAAGCCGGAATTGAATTGCCATTCGGCCCACGCGACATCTTCCAAACAAACTTGGAAACAACCTGGATGATCTCTTCACCGGTTCGATTTGCAATCTGCGGAATTTCCTCAAGAAAAACCAACACGGGTTCAACGCCACGTCCGATCATGCAGACCAGTGAGGCGCCGTCTAAATAGTCATCCACGGCTTGTTCGCTGAGCAATGCAAGTGCCTCGTCCATACAGCCATCGAACACTTCATCGATCTGCTCAAAACTGCATTTTAATGCGGGACGCCATTGCAGGTGTTTTAGCTCGGTTTTTTCTTCGACTGAATTTATCATTGTGGGGTACAGGCTGAAGGCTGAAGGCTGAAGTCTATTTAATTCGAATAGCCTTCAGCCCAAACAACCGAAGGTGATCAGGCAAACACGGCGTCAATCGCGTGATCGAGTGTTGAACGGATATCCGCATCATCGGTGATCGGACGCACCATCGCCATGCGGCAAGCGTCACGCGGAGTAATTCCCTTATCCATAAGGCTCGCGGCGTAAACCAACAAGCGCGTTGAGATGCCCTCATCGAGTCCGTGGCCTTTCAAGTTACGGGCGGTTTCACCAATTTTAACTAATTTGGCTGCGGTTTCCCCATCAATCCCGGTTTCCTTGGCAACGATATCGGCCTCGACACTCGCCGGCGCATAATCAAAATCCATCGCCACAAAACGCTGTTTAGTGGACTGTTTGAGTTCTTTCATTAAACTCTGGTAACCGGGGTTATACGAAATCACGAGTTGGAAATCGGCATGCGCGTCCACAACCTCACCCTTTTTATCCAGCGGCAAACTACGCCGGTGATCGGTGAGCGGATGAATGACCACGGTCGTATCCTGTCGTGCCTCCACGATCTCATCGAGATAGCAGATCGCACCGATGCGCGCTGCTACGGTGAGCGGGCCATCCAGCCATCGGGTGCCATCGGCATCCAATAAATAGCGACCCACCAGGTCTGAGGCGGTCATGTCTTCATTACAGGCGACGGTGATAAGAGGTTTTTTCAACTTCCACGCCATATACTCGATGAAGCGTGATTTACCGCAACCGGTCGGGCCTTTCACCATCACCGGTAAACGTGCTTGATAAGCCGCATCGTAAAGCTCAACTTCATTTTCCTGCGCCTGGTAAAACGGTTCTTCGCTAACGTCGTATTGTTGAGTGTCATTCATAATCATTTTTTACCTAGCATAAAAAATGCCCTCATAGATCAGCGAGGGCATTTTGTTTTCAGATCAACAAGCGCTGTTTACTTGTGGACGCCCAACTTGTCTCTCCAGCCAGGAAACAGTGAATCTGCATCGCCGGGGAAGGATTCAAAGGCACGCGCGAATTCTTTGTGATCTTTCGCAAACTCGATAGGATCAGCGCCTTCTTTATAACATTGGTAAGATTGCTTCAATGAGATCGCACCGGCTGCTGGGCTATCGATGTGGCCGTATGAACCACCACCCGACGTGTTGATGACGTTACCGTGACCCAGGTTCTCGAAGAATCCAGGTAGACGTAGTGCGTTCATGCCACCCGAGATGATGGGCGTCGTGGGCTTCATTCCGTTCCACTTCTGGAAGTAAACAGGACCTTGACACTCATCACGCTCAATCATGTAAGCCATGATTTTATCTTCGTTTCCGCCTTCCATCTTACCGAAGCCCATGGTACCTACGTGGATACCAGAAGCACCCATTAGACGAGACATTTTAGCTAAAACATAAGCGGTGTAACCACGAACTGATGAAGGTGATGTGACCGCACCGTGACCAGCACGATGGTAATGTAAGTATTGTGATGGGTAGTTACGACGGGCCGTCGTCACCATACCTGGACCACCCACGTAGCCATCAACCAGAAAAGCAACGCGCGGGGCGTTCTCACCAAACGTTTCAAGAACGTAGTCAGCACGCGCGCACATTTCGTGGTGATCATCAGCAGTGATGTTAGCAGAGAATAGTTTAGCTTCACCTGTCTCATCCTGTGCACGATTCATTGCATCGTTTACGAGAGGGAGAACCTTCTTCAGAGGACAGAAAACTTGGTTTCCTTGAGGCTCATCATTCTTGATGAAGTCACCACCTAACCAGAACTGATAAGCCGCATCTGCAAATGGCTCAGGACGTAGACCCAATTTAGGCTTGATGATCGTACCTGCGATGTAACCACCATCGTTGTAATCGCGGCCCAAAAGAGCCCAAAGATCGTTGATAGACTTTGCAGGACCGTCAAACAATGCCAGCATTGCAGGTGGCACATAGAAGTCAAACATTTGCGCGCATTGCACATCTCCCATACCCTGATTGTTACCAATCGCGAGTGTCAGGAAAGAAACGATCATCGCACGACCATCGGTTACGTTACGATCAAATAATTCGTTCGGGTAGGCAATCTTCATGATGCCTTCGGCTTCATCGATTTCGTAAACTAATGCGTCAACGCCTTTAGTGAAATCGTCTGTAGTCGAAACTTCTACGTTAGTCCCTGTTGAAGACTCCGCCGCAAAGTGAGCAGCCGTTTCTAAGTAACCGCCAAAACCTGGCATAGGCCTCATGGTGTAAGCAACCAGTATGTGCTTACCACCTGCGTGTAAATCTTCTTCTTTCAAACTCAAGTCTGCATAACGACCGGATTGATCCATTGTTGAACCTCGTTTGGGTTAGTCAAAGTTAGCGGTATACCCCGCTGCTAAATGTGGCACAAACTATACGGGCAATTAATCATAAATAAAACTCAATATTTTTGATAGAATCCATAAGTAATTATTTATACATAAATACCATGCTTCATATTACCTTAAGACAGTTACAGGTGTTCTCTACCGTTGCTCAAAACCTTAGCTACACGCGTGCAGCAGAAGCACTTCACCTAAGTCAGCCTGGCGTTTCTATGCAAATCAAACAGTTAGAGGATTCCATAGGGCTCTCATTGTTTGACCGACTAGGAAAGAAAATATACTTAACGCCTGCAGGGAAGGATCTTCAAGGCTATGCTCGTCAAATACTCGAAACGTTGGACGATGCGAGTGCCGCTCTGACAGCTCACCAGGATTTACAAAGTGGACAGCTCACCTTGGCCGTAGCCACTACAGCTAATCAGTTTGCTTCCCGACTTGTGGGTGACTTTTCTAAACGCTATGAAAATATCACCCTTCGCCTTGATGTTACCAACCGCGAACGATTGATCGAGCAACTGGAAAACAATGAGCCAGACCTTGTCATCATGGGGGAGCCTCCCAAAGACAAGGGGCTACAATTGGATTCAGTGCGTCTGATGGAAAACCCGCTGATTATGGTGTGCTCACCTCAACACCCCCTAGGCAACAGGGCAAAATTGCACTTGTCTGATGTAACAGGTGAGCGCTTTGTAGTCAGAGAAATAGGATCAGGTACGCGCAGCGCCATTGAGCGATTTTTCGATTCACATGGACTAAAGTTAACAAATACATTAGAGATGGGAAGCAATGAAGCCATAAAACATGCCATTGCCGCAGGCCTGGGGATTGGAATTATTTCTCAGCACACAGCCGGACTAGAGTTGGAAACAAATACCCTGCTCACACTCAAAGCAGAGGGTTTTCCCATCATTCGCCACTGGCATATTGTTACTCGAAAGGGTAAGCGCTTATCCCCTGCTGCAGAAGCCTTTTGGGATTTTTTACTTTCAGAAGCACCTAATTATGTGGAAAACGATGCATTAGACAAATAAAAAAGGCAACTCGAAGCTGCCTTTTTTAGCAAAACCTTTCGCGCATGAAAATACGAAAGGTATGTTCTTAAGCCAACAGTTAACGTTTAGAAAACTGTGTTGCACGACGGGCTTTACGCAAACCAACTTTTTTACGCTCAACCTCTCTCGCATCACGAGTCAACAGTCCAGCTTTGCGCAAATCTGGACGCAAAGCTTCATCATACTCAAGCAGTGCACGCGCAATACCCAACCTAATAGCACCTGCTTGTCCGTTAGGGCCGCCACCTTTCACAGTGGCGACAATATCAAATCTTTCCAGATTTTCAGTCACATCAAGTGGTTGACGGACAATCATGCGTGACGTTTCCCGGCCAAAGAAATCATCCAGGGATTTTTTATTAACATTGATCGATCCGCTGCCAGCACGCAAAAATACACGAGCTGCAGAGGACTTCCTGCGTCCTGTTCCGTAATACTGTTCAGTTGCCATAACTTTATTAAACCTTAATGTAGATCTAGCGGCTTAGGCTGCTGAGCCGAATGTTGATGATCTGGCCCCGCATAAACCTTGAGTTTTTTAAACATCGCGCGACCCAATGGATTTTTTGGAAGCATGCCTTTTACGGCCGTCTCCAAAACACGTTCGGGTGCTTTCTCTAGTAATTTCTGCAAACTGATAGATTTAAGATTACCAATATACCCCGTGTGATGGTGATACATTTTATCTTGCAACTTATTGCCAGTAACGCGAATTTTTTCCACATTAACCACGACGATGTAATCACCCGTATCAACATGCGGCGTGTAAATGGGCTTGTGTTTGCCTCGCAAACGAGTCGCAATCTCGCTTGCCAATCGCCCCAAAGTCACCCCTGCAGCATCGACGACAAACCAATCGCGCTTGACCTCAGCAGGCTTGGCACTGAAAGTCTTCATTCCCGTCTTCTCCAGTCAGAATATTTAGTTACGAGTCCGACAATCCTGCCGAACGAAAAGCGCGAGACTATAGCGAAAAATGGCGTTAGGCGCAAGATCGGTATTGATTTATCTCAGACATTGGTAGTAACCCGAGTACTACTGAGAGAAACGATTGTATACAATATCGGCGTGCAAAAAAAAAAGCGCGGCATCACAGGCCGCGCTAATCTACCACCAAAGGAGGATGGAGGATCCATCAAGGAGAAAGAGCCGTTAAGCTCCATCAACGTATAAGTATTCTCTAATGTTAAAGTCTGATTGTCAATACTTCGACGCATATTTATCCATGAGTATCCGTCAATAAAATATCTCGACGAGCCTCGTCGAGATATTTTATATCTTTAGCCTATCGACAGTACGGCCGTTGACCAGGTGCTCTTCAATAATTTCATCGATATCCTCTTTATCAATATAGGTATACCAAACACCTTCTGGGTACACCACCGCAACGGGACCTTCGCTACAACGGCCAAAACACCCCGCTTTGTTTACCCGAACCTCACTAGGGCCAGCAATTCCCAAGTCCTTAGTGCGTTGCTTCGCGTAGCTGCGCATCTGCTGAGACTGAAAATTTCCACAACAATTTTCTCCCTGCTTACGTTGATGAGTACAAAAGAATAGATGGTGTTTAAAATAACTCATGCGATAGGCTCTTTACATTCAGCTCGTTCTCTCACGACTACTTATAATCATAAACCAGCCCAATTGAGCTTGTCGTATCCGTTTTAGTTTTATTATTCGGCACGATAGTGTTGTGATTTAGCTTGATGGAAAATTCAATGGCAATATTCCACAATAACCGCGCCTTCACTTTTGTCACAGAATGAAAATGGGTGTTATCTTCACTGACTAGCGCAAGCAAATCGCTAGAGAACTGATTTTTATTCTCAAAACGATGCACATATTCATAATCCAATCGCAGCACCGTGGCATGTTCCTTGTCTTCCCCCTCCTTCCTCTGTTGGCTAAAACCATAGCCTGCTTCAACCTTGAACGAATTATCAGTACCATCCAACAGGGTTAATCGATAACCCACCGTTTCGTAGAGCTGAAAATCAAATCCAGAAAAGCGGTTCTTGATACCGCGAAAGTCGACAAAAATTTCCATTCGTGGGCGATATCGATATGCCACTTTATAATTTGCCAGGTAACGTTCTGCTGTGACTTTCTCCGGATTTTCATTGCGAAGCATTGATGCTTCGAGTTCATGACTCCACCGCTCATCGACAAAATACTGCTTTATACCACCATTTAGTGCCTGGGTATCGCTATTTCCCGCAGTAACAATAGCTCCCAAAGAATAGCTTCCACTCCAACCTTCCTTCTTTTTTCCAACGGCCACAGCCTGAAAAGAGCATAGCAACAATACCCAACCGATCTTTATTGACTGTTTAACCATTCTTAATATCGCCGCATGCAGCAAAAAACATTCTTATCGGGGTTTCCAAGAACTAAAAATGAAGTAAAATAATCCTTATTCATTTCATATTCCATAGCCATGCGCCAACTCAGTGCGGTCGATCAAATATTTAATCAAATTGAACGTAGTTTGCGTGCAGTACACGGTCGGCAACAAGGAACTTCTCGACCCAACCCCGCTAACCAAGCCACCGACATCCAACTTAGCGAGTCAGAGGCACGCCATTCTGCAAGCCTAATGCGGGTTAACCATGCTGGAGAAATTGCTGCCCAGGCACTCTATAACGGGCAATCACTGGCAACCGGTAACTCAGAAATTAAAGAGGAGATGCAAGAATCTGCACAGGAAGAAACAGATCACCTAGCTTGGTGCAAACAACGCGTCGAAACACTGGGCCAATCTACCAGCTTACTCGGGCCGCTTTGGTATTGGGGAGCTTTCAGTATTGGTGTCCTCGCAGGTTCCGCAGGAGACAAGTGGAGCCTTGGATTTATTAAAGAAACCGAAGATCAAGTCGTCAAACACTTACAGAAACACCTGCAAAACCTGCCAGATAGCGACGAAAAAAGCCGCGCAATCATCAACCAAATGATTATCGATGAAACCCACCACGGCGACAAAGCAGTTAATCTGGGGGGTACACCCTTACCCAGGCTAATCAAACGATTAATGGGCATTACCGCTAAGGTAATGACAACAACGAGCTACCGGGTTTAAGGTTGCCTCTAGAGCCTGTAACACGTATCACATCTGGATCAAGCCAATTGCAAACGGCTCCTAAGCCTCCTTGATTTTAAAATCGTGAGTAATCTCTGCCGTCTTGCCCAGCATAATCGACGCCGAACAATACTTCTCACTTGAAAGCTGGATCGCTCTCTCCACCTGCTTATCAGACAAATTCCGACCCGTAACGACAAAGTGAAGATGGATATGGGTAAATACCTTAGGCTCCTGATCTGCTCTTTCCGCCTCCAATAAGGCCTCGCAGTCAGTAACATCCTGTCGAGATTTTTTAAGGATATGAATCACATCGAAACTAGCACAACCTCCCAACCCTAATAACAGCATTTCCATGGGTCGCACACCCAAGTCCGAACCACCATGCTCCGGAGGGCCATCCATCACAATCGAATGTCCGCTTCCCGACTCTCCCACAAACCCCATTGGGGCCAACCAACGTACGCGTGCCTTCATTTTCCTACCCTTCGTCACTAGATAAGTCACATAACTTGCGTAGAATTCACTATACTGTTAAAAGGTTACAGACATTATGTGAATCCATACTTAGAAACGGACAATAACCCCCTTTAATGGGATATTTTAATTAGGAAACAGCATGGTTGCCTTACAAAGATCAGTACCAGAATTTAGCCCGGTCATTGACCGGTTCCTCCAGCTTTGCCACATTAAGCATTACCCACCACGCTCAGTCATCATCCACGCCGGTGACCCACCCGAGACGCTCTACTTTATCACTCGCGGTGCCGTAACGGTAATGATTGAGGACAAGGATGGCCATGAAATGGTGCTCGCCTACCTCAATAAAGGCGAATTTTTTGGTGAAATGGGCTTATTCGACGAAAAAGCACGCAGTGCCTGGGTCGTCGCCAAAGGCGAGTGCGAAGTGGCCGAAATCCATTACAGCCACTTTAAAAAACTCTCCAGTGAAGATCCCGAGATTTTGTTTTCACTGGCAACACAAATGGCTACGCGTCTGCGTGAAACCAGCCGTAAAGTGATTGACCTCGCTTTCCTTGATGTAACAGGCCGAATAGCCCACACCCTAATGGAACTCTGCGGCGAACCTGACGCCATGACGCACCCAGAAGGCATGCAGATACGCATTACTCGTCAGGAAATTGCCAAGATCGTCGGGTGCTCTCGCGAAATGGCAGGACGCGTCCTTAAAGACTTATCCGAACAAGGACTAATTTCCGCGCACGGCAAAACCATCGTCGTATTCGGCGCTCGCTAAAAACGCTGCCTTACAAGCCTGATCTAGGTCAGGCTTGTTATGATCTGAAAAGGGAATCGTGACAGCTACTAATTAAGAACATTACTACACTACACCCGCACCATTACCAACAGGCAACTACTCCCGCAACCTTTGCTCTATTTACGCCAACAGTTACGATCAATTTAATTCCTTGATGACGACAATACCCCCTCGGACTTGTCCTTTCTGGTAACCAGTTGCCTTATCCTTCGGGTATAACTCGTCTAACTTTGCCTGAACATCGCTACTAATATTTGAGCCATGGCATTTTAAGCAGACATCGCCGGTAGGTAGGGCTTTCATGAAGCGTAACTGTTTCGAGCCGTCATGCTCCACGACTTCTGAAAAGCCCATACTTTTAATATCTTCCCCTTTTGCTGCACGAGCATCAAAATCTTTCAGAACGGCTTTTTGCCAGTCATTAGGAACATTTCCAGGAGCGCGGTTCTTAAGACTCACTCGACTAATCTCGGCCTGCTTTTCCTTTGCTACCGCCTCCGCAATGGGCGTTGCTTTTTTGTTGCAAACATCTAGCGCATTGATTGGACCACCTGATTTCATGGCTGCTTGTAACTCTGCTTTCAGTGACATCCCAAAGGCTTTAGCGATCATCTTGGCCTCTTTGACTGCGGCTTCCTCGTTACCCGTTGCAGCCATATCGTTAGTCGCTTCTTTACTGGAGACACCGTTACAGGCAACGGATAGCAGGGCTAGGCTAGAGACTAACAATATTTTTTTCATAGATAGATTCCTTAGAATAGTGGTTATCAAAATGAAGATCGCGAATAGTAGCAAAGTTGCGATGATGAAAAAATGACATTTCTCAAGATACAAAAGTTAGGAAGGCTAAAGTTAGCGTTGTTCAATTAGTATTAACTAAAGTTTCACACACCCCTCTGCCAGATTATTTTCCAAACATTTCCCCAGAGCAACGTTGGCGAAGCCATAAAAGGTATAAAAACACCGTTTTGAAATAGATAAGTTGGTAGTGGGTTATTTCTGTGAATATGCTATAATTTTACGATGAAATATCACAAAGAAATCAGTTGCCCTCATTGCAATGGCAC
>JAUTBQ010138738.1:0-15049 GCA_032361185.1 Lepetodrilus ovalis | reverse complement strand
TAGAGGTTAGGTCAGACTGACAGTGACATTGTAACAGTGACAGCTCAAACAGGACGTACAACAGTCAGGGTTACAAGTTAAAGAGTAAAAATCAACAACTTTAACAAGCCAGCAGGGCTAGTACGTCAAATAAGAAGATTGAAATCCCTGAAAAGATACTCGCCCAGAACAAAAGAAGGTCGCCACGGGCCGCTGGGCGAGTGGGAACTTCTAACCCTGAACAGTGTCTAGAGCAGATGTTGGTTGATAACTACAAACACTTCCATTTAACTCCACCTGCTGTATTTATTTGACACAGACAGCTCATTAGCATTGTCTCTAGTTTATTAATTAATTAATTAATAAATAAATGTATCAATTTAATATTAATAACTATTAAATTGATACATTTATTTATATAATAATTTACTAATTAATTACTCTCTGGCCTATGAACAAATATATGGTCATGTTCTTGAAAAATAACTACATCGAAAAAGTAAATAATTTCCATATTGTACTACAGTCACAGTGGGTAATATACTAATGTCTCAATATAAATATATCCAACTAGTATTCTTAAATTAAATTTTCATGCAGATAAGACAGCAGTGACTTTGGATATAATTCAACAATGACTTCAGATAGAAATTGCACTAAATTCCAGAAATTAATGCTACGTCAAATTCAATGAAGTGCCTTAAGTAATGACGTCTCGATTCCCTATATCTAAAGGCCAACTTTCACATTTCAGTATATTCCATATTCATTTCTTCTTGTCTGAAGAATTGTGTGACTTTTACTTCCCGATTCAGTTCAGATTCTTTTCAGAAAGTGGAAAAATACAACTGCTATTATAAAAGTAATCATAAACATAATCGTTGCACACTCAACTATAACATCAGAAAACTCGATATGATGATACTGTATACATTTCTGTATTTTTCTTAAATGCGGTTTCATAACGATAAAAAAAAAAATCAGTTCAAAGGATATTTAAATTTTGATTGATAATTTTTCAAAAACATTCATGACCTATGTACACTGATCATATTAACCCTTTCCCTGCTGGACGAGGCACAGACACTGCCCTTCGAGGCAGTCTGCAGTATGGCGAGAGTTAAGTTACTGCTAAATTAATCGCACCTACCTAAACATGCTCAGTGTGTGCATTATCCTAACTGACTGGACCGACAATGATTGTCATTACGGCACATACATAATGGACAATCTCTGGCACATTCCAGACCCAATGAAGCAAACAGTCAGAAAAAAAGGTAACTAAAATAATTCTCAATTGGCTAATAAAGACAATTTATTCATCACAAGTTCTCAATCGGAGAGTAAATGAAGAATTGTTGACCTTAACGATTCTCAAATGACCAGTATACATTGCATATCATAAAAGTTTTCAGTCCGTGAAAAAAAATGTAAACGTGTTGATCATATCAGTTCTCAATTGGCCAGTAAAACATAATTGATCTGAACAGTTCTCAATCGGCCAGAAAAAATATATTGTTGATCACAACAGCTCTCAATCAGTCAGTAAACATGACATTTGATCATTGTCTGATCACTGTACGTCAAACCAGCATTTTTTCACGAGTCGTCTTTCGCAAGTGCAGATTCTCCCTGTCTTAGGTTGTCTCCCCTTCTGAGAGATCTTACCCGTCGTGGGGAAAATATCACATCACTTACTACTTGCTCGACTCCGTTATAGTCTCTCTTAGAACTTTGTCATCGCAATTCAAGAAACCTCTGACAAACCTTTCAGTTTGACATTCAGAAATTACGATACATCATTCATTTGTAGCTGGTTGCATTTGTCTTACACTGTCAGTTTTGTTTCGTCAACTCTTGCATTGAACAACGGAACATTTCAAATGTACACATGTTGAAACCTTCAGATATGAATGGGACGTCATTCTTGGCACTACGGTTGAATTTGTATGTACTGGAGTCAATTTAGAGTATCTGTTGGGGAAAATTTCTCTCAAATCTCTTATCATCCAACATCTTGCACACCATGCAACATCCTCTGAGTGTCACTGTTACTTGCCATAGAGGAGCTGTATTTAGATGTTGAATGAATTTTAGTTCTTGTTTGGGGATCAGTGTTGCTGTAAAGACTATTTCACTCGTATCACAGCTTGTCAGTCTACAGCAGGAGGAAACATGCAACACCAGACACCTGGTCCCTGACATAAATTCGAACTTGGGATTGTTGGCACCAATGTTCTGACGATCTACCACCGTGCTACCAACTGCTTTTATTGAAAGGAAAAGGTTACAAGATAGTCTATTCTTACACAATCGGTCAGTCAAAATTTCAACCATTATTGGTTTTTAAAAAAAATAGTTTTCCGTAATTTTTATACCGATTTTTCCATATTTATTTTCTCTCCCCAGTTCTGTGTGAACCTACAATACCAACCAAGCTCTCGGCCAATCACATCGCCCGGTGTACGATGCCCACAAGCTCCGTACCTCGGCCAACCATGATGCACGTGACTCTCGGCCTTCGCTGCACAGGAAGTTTGGGCCCCATCTTGCTATGTCCACAAAGCTACGATACGTTACCTAATGTAATGGCTGTTGTCCTTGTAGCCGCGACAGAGGTCGTTTCCATCCAGGATTAGTTCCTCCAGCTTCCACCCCTTTATCTTGTCCAGCTCCTCGATGCTTCGCAGCTGAGGAAACATGGACGAACATTTCATAAGTCGCTTGTATGAACCTGTTCCAGATTATTCGAGGACGTCTCATCTCTGGGGTACGATACAGTCGCATACAGTACCCCAGAGATGAGACAGACGAAGAATAATAAAAAAAAATAATAATGGGGATCATTTTCCATAGGGGGTGAAATCTGCAATCTGCAGGGGGTCCCACAGATACATTTAACACTGCAGTGTAATACCAACACTGAGGAGAATAGATGACACTTCCACACTTCCACTGCACAATCCTACACAATCTAATTTTACCAACCTGATTCTTTCCGAGGTCAAGGACTTTAATCCCTGGAGCTGCCGACACAAGGTCAGTCACGTGGGTCAAGGACAGCAGACGATTGTTATTCAGATTCAGGGCAGTGAGCTGTAATGCGAACAAATTGTAATGTTTACAAATACCTTGCGGACACAAATTTGTGAAATATTCTTAGAGAGAGAGAGAGAGAGTACCAGTATTATCATCCTCGCACCCCAGGGGTACTTATTCCACTCGCTTTTCATAATAATGTACACCATGGCACACATCTATGGGAAAACCAGCCCAAACAGCTAACCAATGAAATAATTTTCCCGATGAAATCACTGTAAAAATCTATACAATGAAATAGATGTTAGCACTGGTCTATTTATAGCTCCAATAGGCGGTTTGCGCAGATTTCTGTTTGTGTCAGGGTGTACGGCATGAAGAGTGAACGGAATAAGTACCCCTGGAATGCGAGGATGCAGTATTATATGGTTACTGTGTGGATACCATCGTGTTTACTGTGAGTGGATGCCAGCGTAGTGTCTTTGTGGATGCCAGAGTAGTGTCTTTGTGGATGCCAGCATAGTGTCTGTGTGGATGCCAGCGTAGTGTCTTTGTGGATGCCAGCGTAGTGTCTGTGAGTGGATGCCAGCTGTGTGTGGATGCCAGCATAGCGTCTGTGAGTGGATGCCAGCATAGTATCTGTGTGGATGCCAGCGTAGTGTGCGTGGGTCATACATGAATGTCTCACCTCAGGAATGTTTTCTTTCACCACTTTGGTGACATTCGTCATGACATTGCTTCTGTTAAGGGCCAGGAACATCCCAGCTGTCCTTAGAACTGCCAAGGAAACAACAGTAGACACAAATTTAACCACTTAACTTAGAGAGGGTGCATTTTCCTTTCAACAGGACTCAAACACAATATTAATTTGCTGAAAATGCAAAGTGATGCTACTACAATATGACCAATGTGGAAATTTCTCCAAAATATTTCATCCATAAATTGGCTCTTCATTTCCTTGGTATATAGTGATTACAAAGAAATGTGTATTCATTTATTAGCAGTTGTTGAACAACAAAAACCCATTAAGTCACTGATTGCAAACCAATGAGATTTGTCCGAAATGGCGTCAGAAGTTGATATGTCATAAATACATGACGATAGAGTTGTTTCCACTGTTTTTAGTGTGTATGTATACATAGTTATATATATATTTTTAATTTGGGGTTTAGAACCCCATTCAAGATTCTTTCACTGGTGTGTAGTGGTATAGTAAACAGTGTTCATGCCCGGTCCTGGTTGGAGCGGGTGTAAGCAATACCTTCATCAGTGTACATGGAACTCAAGTCGAGGGCTCGTGAGGAAGGTTCGTAGCGGTCGCTCATTCGCGTCTGAAATAAATAATAATTCATGGCTATAGAGAAACATGAAAAACATGCCACAACATGAAGTTGAAAATGGTTAGACATACAATCATAGATCTTTACGAACCCATGTTCAAAGTGCTACATTACTATTCCCCAGGACAATGTGCTCTAAATTTCCTTCTCAACTCCATGGAAAGTATACAACCCAAGCTGGCATTCATGTCATCCTACTGGGTACCCATTACCAACTGAGTGAGCAGGGCTATTGTTGAACCAAGCCACTTGTTAAAGTGACACTACAAGTCTCTCAGCCTGTCAGTGGGGAGCAGCAACGAATCCCAGATACTCTCAGGTTCTCACAGTTACCCTCCCATGCACTATCTCAGACCCATCTGGAGTGTTCAAAATTACTGCTGGCCCAGCTATTTCTCCCAATGCTAAAGGTATCATAACGGCCAGTAGAAATTCATGCATTTTGTAAAAAATATATTATTTGTATCATTATTCGGGCCAGTAAGTTTCCAGCGGTAATTTCGAACACTGGACCCATTGTGCGAGGGGATCACGTGCCACTATGAGGTAGTCTTACCTGTAGCTTAGCTACGGCAGCTTCATCCATAGGTATTACAGGCGGCTTACTCAGCGAGGTGTGCAAGATCATCTGCCAAATAACAAAGTACAGTAGTATTAAAATAGTGGTATCAACGTTTGACATATTTCATGACAAAACATGTTCTAGCTGAAAGTATGTATATATGCGCAACAAGCTCAATTTTTCGCGTGTCCCACTGGTTTTTATAATTCCTATCTGGTGATTTTCAATACATGAAAAAAATCAATCCTCAAATAAACTTGTGGCCATTTCGGACAAATCTCATTGGTTTGCAATCAGTGACTTCATGGGTTTTTGTTGTTCAACAATTGCTAATAAATGAATACACATTTCTTTGGATTGAGATGTAGAAAATAAAATTGAACAAACCTTATATCCATTTGGCATCGTCATTCTATTTGACAATGTTCGTATCTGATTTCCGACATCGTTATCCTTCACGTAGAAAATGGCATTTTTTCCTTCATAATGGAACTGCAAAAGGTAAAACCATGAAGTAGAGTAAGAAATTTGGGGTTGGGGGATGGGGGAATTAATATTGGTGTTCAAATTATTAGGGTAATTACAGTATTGTAATTATTGTTTTTGATATAAACAGTTTCCATGCTGTTCCATCAAGTTATGATAGATACTGACTGTTCCATGTTCTTAATTTTAGTGCAGAAGGAAATCTGCAACATCGATAGCGCTGAATGTCGCAGTAAACCTGTGAGTGGCTGGTATTGAGAAATCCATGGTTAAACAGCACATAGCAGAATAGAAGACAGTAATAGAGTAGGTACCATAATTATTGCCAAAACAAAGTTTACAAATCTAGTAGGAAACATACAGGAGGCCTTGATCTCCACCATTGGCAAGTTTCAAGTTCAGACAGAAAAACAGTACAGTATTACTATTATTTATTATTATTATCAATTGTTCACATTCAGATGCATATTCAAAACAATTAAATCTTGTGAATAAGATAAAACTGTACATGAGAACTTACGTAAATAGGTTCAAATGGTACTGTGAGTTGATCATTGATTGATTTCAGGACAAAATCTTTTTCACACTTTCTTCCATGGGGAATCTGTAAAGTAAAACAACAAATTTTGGAGACTACCTTGGTACATAACTATGCATTTAATTCAAATATATTACAACAAATTTACACAATCACTACCTTTGAAATATTGGTAGTTGAATTTGCAAGATATCACTTGCATTTCAGCGATCTATCAAGTCCCAAATTTATGCCTATTGGTAACTGATATCATGTATTAAGGATGCAATTTTCTCGAGATTTTATATCGCATACCAAGACAAAACAACCATAATTCCAAAGTTCTATACCCAAAACCACAGCTGTTTTCAATGAGGTCTGCATTTCATGAAAGGGTCGTAACAGTAGTTTGGGCCTAAATCAAGGTTTATTAATTTCCTGCTGTACTAAAAGCAAGGCGTACAGCTCGATTAATGCCAGGACAATAGCAGTATCCGGGCTGGACAGTAAGGATTGTCCACCTGCCCTGAAAGGACACGTGCCTCAAAATGTTACAATAGAACCCCAAGTACAGTTACCATCCTTTCAAGAAATGCAGGTCGTCAATGAACTGTACAATTGATTGAATCCTTTACATCCCTGTGGGGATATCATAACACGACGACTACAATGGACCTCTACTAATATCAGGTAAAACTTGAATGTAGGAAAGGAAGGTGTGGCCAATGTAATATGGATTCTTACGGTGACTTTCGTCCACCGATTGTCCGAGGAGATGTTGAGGCCAAGTCTCTGCATGGTTGCGCTATCTCCTGGTAAAGAAAAACAATTTAATAATTTCTTCACGTCAAAAGTCATAAGATTTTTCAATCAAATATGGAGTGAAAACATGTTGCACATCAATTGAAATGCTACACCAAAGCAATCCTATAGGACGTGATTGCAAGTCGCTTCGTTTAAAAATATTCAATCAGTATAGAATGGATACAAGTGTAGGATATGACTGCAATGTGAATGCAAACATTCTAGCTTGTGTAACATACTCTCCAGAGAGTTGACAGTGACGGCACACCGATCCACTGATCAGGGTAATATTACATAGCACTATGAGAATGTACTCAAGATTCTAGAAAGTGACTATAAACCCCATTACAAAATAAAATATTTTTTATTCAAGCATGGATTTGGTACCAATTCTAAATAAACACATTATTATTATTGCTTTTAGTATTATCATGGATGGAAATTAACACTAGCCCGCTAGCACGGGCAATTTCTCCCAATGTTTCCTAGGTATCCTAGGGGCTAGTAGAAATTCATGTTTTTTGTAAACATTTGTTATTTGTATCATTATTCGGGCTATTAAGTTTTATAGGTAAGTTTCCATCGCTGTATTATTATTTACTATTACTATATTATTGTTATTACTATTGCTATGAAAGTACTTACTGTGGTCGCCGTGACGTCTACCCCTACCCCGACCATATGGTGTGCTGCAACGTGAAAACAACAATCATAGCTGGCTTCTCCGGATGCACAAAACCTGCCGATTGTATTAGATAGCGTTAAACTTTCCAACATGCGATAGGTAAAAATTATCAATTGAGTAATCGTAATGCCTGTTTTTGTAGTAATAAGGATTTATTGGTAAACATAGATTTGTTGTTTAACATCACTGCAGAAACATTTCACCCATATGCGATGGCTATTGTTAAAACAACTAGTCAACTACTGGTAAAACAACTAGTTAACATACAATCGAGATCTGCTTCCTCCAGCGTTGTCCATATCAATGTCGCCATCTGTGTCGGTCAACCGTGACCTCGGATTGTACTGTGATGAACCGCCTCGCCCTCGTCCGCGATCATAACCACGACCTTTGGAGAGAAAAAAATATATACATGTAATTATAATAGTCACAACTTTTGACATGAATATACAATCGTATACATGTATCATAATCTTCACTATTTATAAGAATAATAAATAATGTAAAGAAATTATACAATGAAAGAAATTGTTTATTCTGTAAATCCTGGAAGTTGTGAGCACTTACAAGCAACAAGGTTAAAATGCATTGTTCAGTTTCATTTGTCAGTATTTCTAAAAGCCATAATTCCTTACACAAAGTATACTCATTTAATTCCATATTATGGTTGACAACTTATATTGTAAATTTACAGCAAAACTGGAAATATATTTGAATTAGGTAATAAAAGTATGAATGGAAATACATACTATTTCTGTACGACTGCTTCTTATAGCCTCTTCCACGGCCATATCTCGGTCCAGCCCATCGGTTGTCATGTTCTGTAAAAAACAAACACAGCATATATTTATTAGTTCACCAGTGAAGTTGGACTAATACTACCGGTAGTCACTATCTAACAAAAATTAAAGGCATACAATAACAGTTGATTGACCTAGATAATGGTCAAACAAATTTCTGTCTAGAGACTATTTATTTTTGATTTGTACAACCAAAAGCGGTTCATACACAAGTTTGCACATTGGTTTTTACGTTCATACCTCGATGAACGTAATAAAAATTACAGTCAATTCTTATAAATAAATTACTCAACAAAAGGATGGGGAATCCTTTGATTTAAAAGTCTTAACATGATGCATCAATGTATTTAGTCAGCATTTTAGGAGCAGCGCATGAATATTTTCAACAATCGTTTGCTGACGTCAAGTATAGATGACGTCATGCATACGTGACGTAACAATGCCACCTACGAAAATTTAGTTCATCGAAGTATGAACGCAATGATTTGGGGTGACGTTGTCCAATCAGATTGTCGGATTGACAATAGATTTATTTATTTGGATATCATCACATATGGGTGAAAGGTTTCTGCTATGACGTTAATCGATAAATCACCTACTTTGGATGATATTAACCGGTACTCACGCAATTTTCAGATAACCTAATCATTATTATGGCCCAAATGATTATTATTAACTGATTGACAGTGTAGAAAATACATGTGAAATACTTTGTAATAGGACATCCTAAAATGACTATCCTTATTCCTAACTAAGATCATGTGTGTGTGGATTTAAGACTTTCATTGGTTGCATTGTGCGGAAACGAAACGTCTTGAGAGGTCAAAGGGTGAGGATGAGGATGTTACCCACTTCCTCCCATTCTTGGAATCTGAATTATTCTATAAATAAATTTATATTTATATTAATACCACATTAAATCAGTTTGAGCAACACACGATACATTTTCATCCACCTGTTCCATTCAACTCCTGACGTCATGAATTGTCGATGGGCCTTTACATTTTGGAAACTTCTTTACATTGCCAGTGAGTGTGATTCATGATATGCATTCCATTATGGTTGAAACTTTGTTTTACATATTCCAACTATTATCTATTATTCAAAATTTTCAGTTTTTATTTTTTTAGGTTTTCTAGCAATAGCTTATTTATTATTCATAAGAGTTGCAGCTTTTTTTTTTCTTTCTTATTTTAACAGTGATCAATACTTCAGAATCTTGCATCAGTAGAGCGGCTGTAGAAGACCAGTTATGATCATTGCAGACTAGACCTCAAGACTCTAGTGTCTTATTTGTTGGGATTGGGAATTAGAACCGTTTTCAAGATTATTTCACTCTATCACGGCTTATCACTTTATTAATAGAGGCACCCTCTCCCAACAGCTCGTACTATATTCAGTATAATCATTGTACTCCTGTCATTCTTAGACGGATATTACTGTATCTAAGACATCGTATTGGCAGCCAGTCCTGCAGATTGGCGGTAATCAAAATCAGCCTTACAAAGAAAAGAATTTGACAATCGGATACCCATCAGTTACTTCACTTCCCCAACACATTTTTCATGTCGTGTAGACAAACTGTCAAGCTATTTCATTTGTTCGCCAAATAAGATAACTTGGTAGTGCACACAAGATGGCACTTTCTAAGTGACAACATCTGCAGGATTAGAAATGCAACACACACAGGGTCTAATCAGTGAAGATAGTATTTCAAGCTGATAACCCTGTGAGCAGAGGATGGGCTAGAGGAGACTTGCAACAGGCTTAATGCAGTAATTCTGTAGACATTGGCTGGTACCGACCAATCAAGGAAGATAAATATAATAAATGCACTACGAAAGTACAGAAAGCACATGGATTTCCTGATTGCATCAGAAAAAATAACTTAGTTGAAAGTTGATGACAGTTTCTTGTGGCAGATTCAAACTCAGGGCTGTTGGTGCAAGTAGTCCGATGATCTACCACTTAGCTACCATCCATCCTACTCTAGTATAGCGTCTTCTATTGTTGTATGCTCATTGTCATAGGTACAGTAAGTCTTGTCTGGGAGTTTTCATAATCAGAGATAATGCACTAGATACTTGCTATTGAAGGTTATAAGTTTAATGAAAATCAATATGGCATGCTTTTAGACGGGAACTATAGGCTTTCATAAAGAAAAATATTCCAATGTACGTAAACCATGAAAATATCTATAGACCATATTTCTTGAACACTATTGCACAGTTGCTAGTGAACGGTTGCTAAGAATGATGTCTGCATTGTG
This sequence comes from Lepetodrilus ovalis, assembly GCA_032361185.1. NCBI lineage: Eukaryota > Metazoa > Mollusca > Gastropoda > Lepetellida > Lepetodrilidae > Lepetodrilus > Lepetodrilus ovalis. The sequence continues at coordinate 4,568 of JAUTBQ010138738.1, read as the reverse complement.
ACGTTTTCATGTGACATCAGATGCCAGTCAATGCGTAGTACATCTAATTGTTTTACCAGTTTCTTTTATCAGATTTTGAATGAGTCTCGAGCTATATCATGTCAACTTGCATGTACAGTCCCTGTTGTCAATGTGCGGATAACTTACAGTCCCTATGGTCAACTTACATTCCTTATGGTCAACTTACAGTCTCCTATTGTCAACCTACAGTCGTTATGGTCAACTTACAGTCATTATGGTCAACTTACATTACCTATGGTCAACTTATATTCCCTATGGTCAACTTACAGTCCCTATGGTCGATGTACATTCCCTATGGTCAACTTATAGTCCCTATCGTCAACTTACATTCCCTATAGTCAACTTACAGTCCCTATTGTCAACTTACAGTCCCTATGGTCAACTTACAGTCCCTATGGTCAACGGTCAACTTACAGTTCCTATGGTCAACTTACATTCCCTATGGTCAACTTACAGTCCCTATTGTCAACTTACAGTCCCTATGGTCAACTTACAGTCCCTATGGTCAATGGTCAACTTACAGTTCATATGGTCAACTTACATCCCCTATGGTCAACTTACAGTCCCTATTGTCAACTTACATTGCCTTTTGTAAACTTAAGGTCCCTATTGCCAACTTGTGGTCCATATTGTCAACTTACGTTCTCTATTGTCTACTTGTTATCCCTATTCTCAACTTAGTCTCTATTGTAACGTGTGACACGTGTGTAAGAGTGACGCTATGTTACATTGCAGATGCCTGTGGGAGGACCCCGGCCAAGCCTCAGGGTAAGGTCACGGACAGTCCACTCCCCCAGCTCAATGTGACCTCTGCCCCCTCCGCCCATAGAAAGGACTGCACGGATGCTGAGGCAAACTCAAAGGGATGTCTAAACGGCGGCACGTGCTTCGCCATCTCCCTGGGCGGCAACAGGACCTTGTCGTGCGCGTGAGTTCTGCTACTGTTATGTACAAATGATTGACTTTCTATTTGGATACTTACTTCTAAAACACATTCGAATAGTCCTTGCAATTCCCCAAGATGTTCTCCTTTATAATGCATGTAAGTACTATAGTTACATGTATTTGCAAATGGTGAACTTTGAGTGAGTACTTTGCTGCAGTTACCTGCAATTTATCGACATTATCATGCATCTGAGTACTGTAAATCCTGAATTTAATGTGATTCCCAATGCAATGCCAATAGTGACTACAAGGCTAAAATGTTACGGTACCTCAAACTAATGCAAAAGAACCATTTTCTATTGTTTATGCAAGAACAGCTTAAATTCAGAAGCAAATAATATAATACTAACATAACTTGTTCTAATGTTAGCCTGCTATGTCCTGATATTGTGAGGACTTGTTATTAAATGAGTGTATTAATACATAATATTGTGAACATTTATGTTGCACCAACTCCATGTTCAAAATCATGCTCGAAGCACTACATTATTACCCCAGTCAATGGATATATGTGCATTCAATTATTTAACTCCATGGGGAATATACAACCCAAACTGCCATTAAATCCTTCTGGGTACCCACCCTCTGCTGGGTGAACAGATGCATCTACATGCTTACAAGATGAATACTTTCCTAACAACAACTCGTGGTTTAACGGTGTCACCATTTTGAAATTGCTGTTGTTGTATTTTTCAGGTGTCCAGAGATGTATGTTGGTCTCCGTTGTGAAAGTATATCACCTGACATCTTCGGGCCAGGTAAAAAACCACCAGCATTTTATTACATCAAATGCCCCACAAATCTGTTGCACGAGTGCTGCAGCACATGTTTTTACACTCAAAAAGTAACATTCAGTGTAAGCCAAAACAAACCAAGACTATTGGAGAAAATTAAGTCTCTTTTCATGGTCAAATATCATTACTTTTTCAATATCATTACTTCTGTGCATTTTCTACAAATTGAGTCCCCGTAACTACATAATTTATCGTGTCGACTACATGTACTGTTGTATTGTATCTACTATGCTATGTCGACATTCAGCACTACGGATGTTGCAGGTTTCCTCCTGACCTAAACTGACAAGTCGTGATGTTGGTGAAAGATTCTAGAAAACGACTCTAAACCCCAATACAAATTAAAAAAAGAAAATGCTAGGTAGAGTGTTTTGTGTGCTACAAGATGGATGTTTCTGTTTCAGTAGTTGAACAAGAAAATGTGGTGACTGCCAGCATAGCTGCCGGAGTTTCTGTCTTAGTCATCCTGTTGTCCATGGCCATCATCTACGCAGTGGTCAAGGTCAAACGGAAAAGAAATCGTCAAGAGACCAGGCTGAATGGGGGTCCGAAAAATGGAACTCTTTTACAAACGGTATGTATGTAGCCCTTTAAAGGCATAGCATCACAGATATTTATCGTCGTTTTGGACGAGTTCTTAGCTACAACTGCAAAGTACATTCACTAAAATCATGTTTGTACTTCCAAAAACCTTTCCACCGCTGTACAGTAGACAAAATTCCACTGCAACGCGACGATAGATTGCATCGAGCGTGTCCAGTAAACCGGAATGTGGGTGTATATTTTTAGCTTTATTATGTTAATGCAAGGGGACATAACTCAAAGTAGTACGACTAAAATGTAATATGTCACGGCTATGTTTCCTTTATGGATTAGTTGATGCATCAAAGACAAGATAATTAGTGTTGCGTAACATTTATTCATATAAAATATGACATTTGTAATAACTATTGAGTGTTGGGGAATAAGTTCATCAGTAAATAACAACTTTTGGGTGGACAAATGAAACATAAGTAGTTTCAGCCACCAGCACTCGACACAAACTTGGCGTTGCCCTGCAGTGAGTGAGTGGAATAACGTGAACCAAGCCGACCTTGAATTATTGATAAGGAGTATACCACGTTGAATTCATGTCTGTCTCGCAAACTGGGGGATTTACACAATGATGACCACATTTTCACTTCATGGTAAATTTGGTGTTTGACAGTAGATGTGCTATGATACAACAAAAAATGTGAACTGAAAAATGTAACAAATGAAGATAATGTTGACATACATAGTGATGACGATGATTGGTTACAACGATAACAAATATGATGATGATGACGATCAAATAATGCAACAAACTATAATGTTACATGTATTACACTTTTCGTACATGATGTACGAGAAATGTAACAAATAATACATTGTTGCATTTTTCGCAGTTGTTTCATTTTTCGTTGTATCAGTGTTTTTGCCTTCATCACGTGAAATCCTTGGTCCACTGAAATCTACCGAACACTGTAATGCATCATTGGATTACTAGTACACCTTACCATGTTTATATGGTTTGTCGCACTAAAACATGAATACTTTCCTATTGATGACTCATTCTTGGGATATTCCTTACTATTTTTTAATAGTATAAATATTTTAAGTTCTAAGTTCTATATTGATACTTTCTATGAGTAAATGTATCATATTTATATCCAATAATGTCATACCCTTCATCTATATGATGGGTCACTTTATCATCATCATCATCATCATGTTTCACTACATTACTATGCTGTTGTATACTAATTCCCGCAGCGACGTTAAACTCCATATTCACTCACACTGTTGTATACTTCTAAATGTATCATTACTACTATAAATATTTTACTAATCTAAATGTAGACGCCGACTTGAAGTCACGACAAAGGTCAGTGAGAGTTTCAGCCATGATTCACTGGCTGACACAGTGAATGGACAGTGTCTATCGGTGTGTTTATGCTTGGTCAACACTGCATACATTATACATAACTGGCTTAGATCTATATTATTATTAATATTGTTATTAGATCTATCATAATCAAGCTTACTTCGCTGTCCATGCACTAATCGTGGACAATAATTATAATGTGCTATAAAATAATGCAATCTTACTGAATATTTGATGGTGATGATTTTTAAAACGGGTATCTTCATATCATTTATGAAATCATTATTTTGATGCCACTTTAATCATGAACCTGTAAATATTGTGTTAACCTACATTAAAGTCAGAGTAGAAAATGAACTACACATATCCATTGCATGTGATGTTTACTCAGACATTAGAAATCTAGTTATTTGAGGAAGCAAAAGCGATATAACAATGTTATCATTCTTAATAACTATGATAAATTAAGATATTTTATTAAGAGTTTTAAATTCTTACCAATTCTTAGTAATATAATGTAAAAAAGGCTTTAAATTGTAATTTATAAAATCTATTATTATTGTAAATTCTAGTATTTGTTAGTGTTTAGTAAGATAATGTTAGCTGGGCATATGTAATAATATGATATTGATATTAATATTTATGTATTATACATGTGCTAGATAAGCTACCGGTATGTAACTTATGCATCTTTAATAGACTTTTACCATTTTTACCATGTCAAATCCCACCCGGAGGCCTGCTAACAATGTTCGCAGAAGTTACATATCTGACGTGATATTAATAGGATGCACTGTCTGTAGAGTGGCAATACAGATATTATCCTTTGTGTGTCAGTACCAGCCAGTGCTCGCAGGTTTACTGCAACATTCAGCGCTACGGATATTGTGAATTTCCTCATG
>JAUTBQ010138628.1:0-15050 GCA_032361185.1 Lepetodrilus ovalis | reverse complement strand
TAATATTTAGTTTAGCATATAACACCATGGCCCCACACATACTCAACCGGTGTATAGCGACAGTAATTAAGCATGACACTAAACATAGCAACACCTGCTGGTAGGCTTTCTGAGGAACCGAAAATTCGAAAATGAGTCTTCAAACTACGACATTCTTCCGTGCCGCCACCTGCTGATGCTCCTTCTAGGAGTTAGCTAATTATCTGGATCGGTGAAAATAAGTCCGATGGCTGAGAGTAAATGAAACAACACATAAACCATTTCCATACGATGGAGACAATTCCTACGGGTAAGATCAATACCAGTGTCACATTCACCCACTGCGTACTGATGGCCCCAATTTGCCGCACCGCTATTCAGTCCAACCGACCGATCTATCCCGCGGGGTATGAACCACGTGTAATGCGACATACGAAACTGTAACATTAAGATTTCAAAGCAAAGTGTGTGAGACTTGTAAGAAACATACCCTCGTATCTACTGTTACCGAGCAGAGGCTTCCCGTTGTCAGGAGATGGCTTCTTCATCAGGAATGGGGCTGTCTGAAAGGCATGATGAACAGGGTGTATTGTATGGACTGGTACATAATTCAAAAACGTATCGGACGCATTCACAGCAAAACAACTTAGATTTCCTGGCCCGGATTTATCGAAGCAAACTTCAGTTTGAGCTATTGTTCAGCTGAGATGTAATCCATTGACACGATGCTGTATTTTGAGTTAGCCATTTTCAAATTAGTTGTCGTTAAAAGCTATATGTATCCAGCAAGGTTTCCTACGCTAAAGTCATTGTGTTGCGTGTAATTATATTTAAAATAAATGGCCCAAAATTTTCGAAACACATTAGAGTTTGAGCTTTTGCTCAGCTGCGATTTGTTCCAGCCACTCAGTACATCAACTTTATTAAACACCCAAACCCAGACTAAAGAACTTATAGCACTGAGTCAATGGGAGAACAATCTCAAGTTTGTTTCCATAAACCGGGGCCTGGTCCAGGATCTTTGCAGGACACTTTCACATCGTGTGTCCTGGTATGCTATTGTGCATTCATGGCACGTAACCTAACTTCTTATTTGTTTGCTGTGAACGCACGATCAAAACGTCTCTCGTACAATCCATATACATCTTACACTGAAACGAGAGTCCTGTCTTTGAAAAAATAATATCACTACTAATTAAATACGAATGACTGGTATTCATATACAATGACATTTCAAATATTAGTCTCGAGTTAATTAGTAAGCCAGATTTTTAAATAGCAATATTTGTCAAATTTCAATCCCTAGATTCCGTCGCTGTATGCGTTTGTGTGTGTGTGTGTGTGTGTGTGTGTGTGTGTGTGTGTGTGTGCGTGCGTGCGTGTGTATATGCGTATGCGTATGTGTGTGTACCTGCATGAATATCGATGTGCGTATGTTCTTGCGCTGAATGTGCGTGTGTGTGCTGAATACACCAGCGAACTGGTTTTCCTGTGTCCGATTAGCGAATAGTCACGTTCATCTCTAGCTAAAAATACCCAAACAAACTCGAGTCAACGAATTATGTATTACCAACTTAAAAAACGAATACCATTATAATTGAGATCAGCACCATTAGCCTTGTGTAAGTTACCGACAACCCGTAATATGAAACCATTATTACAACGTGTCTTAATAAGATATGCTTTCACATCAGCCATCCGGTTTTAGTTTCATTTACAAGTAACAAGTTGGTCTGATATATTGACAACCAGTTGTGTAGCAATGCAGCTACCATCATTTCGGGGTAGGAGATATTAGGCGTCACAAATGATTAATGAAATTGTTTGTGTGGACGTTTATATAGCTATGTGAAGACTCCGTTTATCGAAAAGCATCAGTGATAGCACGAGTAGCACGACACATAGATGTATTATTCATATGGTGAGTAATTGTATCTGCGCTAGTAAAATGTGGATTTATCATGTCTGACAGCCTACAAGAATTGTCTCTACATGTATTACCAATCCTAGTAAACGAAGAATGATGTGTTTATTATAAATACTTATCTAAAGTGGAATTATGATGCTTTGTTTTAACAATCTGTTTCAAAACATCAGAACCTATTATTAAACCAATCAGTACTAATACACCATTACATCAATCGGACCTGTATAAAGCGTATGCCTTCGTGTTAACACATGATGTGCTATTCCCTCAATGAATCAATCAAAGTACACGCATTTAGCAGTATCAACCCCCTGGGGAGTATGCAACCCAAGCAGTCGTGTTTCAGTCTCTAGAAGGTTAGCATTCACAATTCCAATTCTTCCCTACCAGGTACCAATATTACAGTTATCCAATATGTTATAGTTATGTAATATTCTTTGGCATTTAAATATCACATTTGGACATTTATTTACCACATTCATATGCAACCCAGGCAGCCGTGTTTCAGTCTCTAGAAGATTAAAATTCACAACTCCATCTCTTCCCTACCAAGTACCCATTTTATAATTATCCAATATATAATATTCGTTGACACTTAAATATCAAGTTGGGATATGTATTTATCACATTGACACACAGTTATCTCTTTCCCTGTAAATTACGTTATGTTCATGGTATTTGGGCAAAACAAGTGTTTTAATAATCTCTTATCTAGTAAACGAACTCTTTGTACCGTTTTAGTTATGGTATACGGCAAGACTCCCCGCCGCTAAGCCATATACTGATCCTGGCACCGTTGGAACCACAATTGACTAATCAAGATCACTTGATGAAGGCCGTACGGATTAGCGTTCGGCCATAAAGCATTTCACCTTGTAATCCCTCACTTTGCCACCAGGACCCATAATGGACTTGCTTCTATCGTCGCATTACTCGCCAGACGATGCCCCAACCCACAATTAAGTTTCAATTCCAATCTGGTAGGCTTTGTCTGGCGCAAGAACATTGCAGAAGACATCCTATAGACTGGTATAGTCGTGCTGTATAACGAGGGGTCGTATAGCGGCATTTTTACTATAAAGTGTTGCAAGTATGTTCAATTGACCGTTTGAGCAAGTTTCATTGAGGCACAGAAAACTATTATTTTTCGTAATATATGTGTACTCTGGTAAAATGGTAATATAGTTTAACTATAGGCATATAGTATAAAATGCTGTTTACAATTTTGTCAGATATATGTTCGAAAGGTTATGGACACTATAGTTACGGAAACTACAAAACGACAGGGGCATTTTCGCAAGTAGCAATAACCCTTTAACTAGTTGACCTGTGTTTATGAAGTATGTTATCCTTAAAAGAGAAAATAATCTGTGAATATTGAAATTGAAATCCATTACGTCCAAAATGACCCGAAATATGCATACATGTTATCGCACTCAGAAATATTTAGTCACGATAGTGGGCTGAAAGTTGGCTTGCAGTTAAATATGACTAGTTTGTAGGCTGAAATGGATTTTTAGCTCCATTGACACACCATATTTGATTGCAGGGTGCCATGACATACCCAACGTTGAACAAGCCTCGTTATTGTAAAACATGCTTTAAACAACAACTGCATTTTGTTTGACTCCAAGCATTACCACATGTAATAGATGTGATATATGTCATTAACTTTTGGATCTCCTTTTTGTAACAAGAGTCATGTGGTGAATTGGTCCATGCTTGTCTGAATTATGATCTAGGCGTAATCGAGGTGAACACAAACCATACAACATAATATAAACTGGAACTGACTTATATTGTGTATTGCAATTCCTTCAGACAAATTTCATAGCTGATACTATATTGATATATGTTATGCTAGGTAGACAGTGTTCGATCAATGTAAACTCATCATTTTCCTCTACACTGCCACAGACGCGACGAGGCAACATCACAGTGTTTTTGGTATGTTCCCAGATGCATAAAACATGACAGATATAGTTCAGTAAAACGGCGAATATAATTCAGACATAAGTATAAATAGCCTACGTATCGGGAATTTGCCCGTGAGTCTCATGGTCTATTTATACAATGCTGGCTAAAGTACAATTCGTTTCACTAACTTATATAGCCAAAATTAAGTCATTATGCAACTGAGCGGCCCGCCAAATCAGTGGTATACTACATTATACATAATAGCAAAAACAAAAGGTTAAGTTTCCTGTTCTAAGTTCCTAATACGCTCTTGTGATCGTGGCAGGAGTGTCCATGACACTCTCATCTCGGGTGTCCTGGGGTGCGTTCAATTTGGCCAACTAGCCACTGTCTCAGGAGTCGTATGAACCGTACATTGGACAGGGAACCAGTTTAGCTAAGCGTTGGTCCAATTGAACACACTCCTTGTTTATGTTACATTTTAGAGGACGGTTTCAAAATACCGTAGATTATAAATATAGCCTTTACGCATGTCGTCCGGGGATATTCAATATGCCAGTCAATACCATACATAGACATCCACAAGACACTGAAGTACCTACCACAATTGTTGTTATGAGTCTTCGTAACGTTGGAGCCTTTGTAGTTTCATTTTGTGTATTTTTTTTCTCTTCGGTTATTGTTTTTAATCCCATCTTGTAGTCCCACTCGCCAACCTGTAGAAGACGGACATAAATAGAAGTAACCTATACACACACTATACACTCGGGGTTATACGATATAACGTTTCCGTATGTCCGCAAACCAATTCTTATTTCAGGTGCCCTCTTGTCAACCAAGCAATTATTATTAAACTGATACGTAAAAAAAAATTGTAATCTCTACAAATAGTGTTGTTTTTTATGTGATTAGTGAGAAGTAGATACTGCTTCGTGTAATGTCGTACGGTGTTTTCTTGTAAATGCCATCGCGTCATCCTTGGGGGCTGGGAAATGGTATGACGGAAAACGGATTCGCCCATGCCGATGGCACAATCGTCGAGTGACGGTAAATTGTCCGTTCACTAGACATACGACATCGGCAATGTTTTTTTTGTTGTTGCTATTTCTGATCACTGTATACTTCTAAGATGTAAGTACTTGTCAACCATTGACGTGTGCGTTATCTGCCAATGGTGGTGAGGCTGCCAACGGTATATTGATTGGTAGGACAGCGATAACGCACAACCATAAATATGATGTGTGTCATAGGCTTACACCATTATATATGTAGTCCATATCATACTTTTCTTACTAGTGTGTTTGTACACGCATGTGTGCATGCATAATATATGTGTGCGCGCGCGTATGTGTATGTGTGTGTGTGTGTGTGCTTGCGCGCGCGTGTGTGTGTTTAAATATATAGCACGGCGAAATCTACTTAGTACTTACTAGTAATTATATAAATAGCACTACATTGGCATGACTAATTGTATACCCAGACACCACAATATAAAGTTGACAACAGTGGTACATTTTAGTTATGATAGCTAAACATTGCAGATGCAATTCCAGTTCCAAAAGCAATAGCATCCTTCTAAACTTACATAGAGTATGAGTGAAGTATGTTTATCGGACAATGTTGACACCTCCAAAACGGGAATAATGCACAATCAGAAAGTCGACTCGGTCTCTGGGCCTTTATATAAATACAGACCTGTTACGGGACGGACGCATTCGGTCATCCACAAACCCTCTTGGGCAGATGCATATTAATCTCTACTAACTACAGAATCCTTCTTGGTATAGTCTGACAGATGTGCCTAGCACTTCAAAACCGAGCTAAAATATCGAGTTAGTCAGACTAATCGGGTAAACTTTTCGGAAAAGTGCCATATTGCTTCAGTGAGCAAAAGGATTTGCAGTTAAGTAGGCGCTTACCATTTATCACGATTCTAAACAAATGCAACTTGTACTGCAAGTGGATACATTTGTAGGCGTGAGTGATAGGATGAGAAATGTGTGGACAACTCTCGCAGTTTGGCGAGGTTTCTCGCACTTTCTGGCAAGAATCCGTCTACGTCTCGCACTCGGTTTGTCACATTATTATTGAATTCCCAGAGACTCACGTAATCCGTTAACCCAGTGTAAGCAAGGAACACTTTACCAATTCTTTACGCCAGTGCGCTATCAATCGGCACTTGTGGCGGCGGAGGTGGAGGCTGTGATTTGACAAAGTAGTTCTCACCTTTTTTGGACCGTTATTCAAGCTGACTGTGAAAATATCCATTTTATAATCCTTCCGCTGCCCTCTATGGTCGAATGCAACATTTCCTGTTAACCCATTGAATTTTACCTGTAAAATAAAATTTAATTATTAAAGGATGCAATAAATGTTGTATCTACTAAACTTAGAGTTGACGCCATGGCTCTCATATATCTGCAAGCATGACTTGTTTGTAAGAATCAAAGAATCAATCTTTCTTCATTGGCCTCGTAGCATCAGAAACACATACTGTGTCTACGGAGAATGTGTGATGGTTGTCTCGAGGACCTCTTGCCGTGGTAGAACACGTCCAAACATATATCAAAAACAAATGTATTTTCTTCGATAGTTTTTATATTATAGTATCCATTATATTATTATTTCCATAAGTATTATGTTCAAAGGTGTTTTTCAGTGTAGAACTAATAAAATAAAACATATTTACATCAATGTAAAACTAACGGTAATTATAATTAAATGATATTAAATAATGTATGCGTCAGCATTGGTACTATTGAAACTCATATTTGGCCTATCGGATTCTACAATTCTGAATGTATATACTATTCATAAGGAAGCAAATAGCGATGATAACCAACAGCATATCCCCCCTTACTCGCTATGTCTAGATCCCCATACCTGATGAACGGGTCAATATAAACTTCCCGACGCTCTTTCGGCGATTGCAAAGTATTTGAATACCGCCATTACTTAAGTGGAGTTTCCTGGGACGGTGGGCGTGGCTGGTGCGTCGTTCTAGAAAGAGTCCTTCTCTGCTATTCTCGAAATGTTATTAGCCTAAGAACGTGAATAGCGCGTGCTATTGGCATTCTTAAGAGGGCCGTACGATCGTAAGAACAATTCTAGAATACGCCCCATGTTCCACAGGACTGCGAGAAGAACCCCGAGAATTATTACTATTTGAATATCTCGAACAGACTGTCGACGATACGGGTCTTATTGCATAAATGCCATTGTCACTTTGCTGTCAAGCCTTTAAGCCCGTTCACGAAATGCCAATTTGTATTGAGCATCTGACCAAGATCAGTATCTCTATGAGATTCGGTAATGTTACTCAAGGGAGGTCAGTGGACAATTGGATACCGCTAAAAAAATGAAAGCGGAATTGTTCGAATGAAAGTATGTCCTGTGTGTGTCGTTTATTGCTTAACTGTAAACCGCGTGATTGTGTACGGAAGTAAACCTGAACGGGTTGATTTTGTGAAAGACATTACATATTTCAGTATATTGGTTTACCTTCTGATCAAAGCTTTAGTGTTCAGTGTGGAAATGTTTTTGTTGGGGGATGTTCTTTTATCTAAAATGAATGTATTGTGTCAGGCTAAAACAAAAGAATCACTCTTACATTAATACCACTTCAATAGAGTATTGGCGTATTTCTTTGGTAATATATTACAGTGGGTGATATGTTATGCCTGCATATACGTATACACTAACTGAACATCAATAATAAAGTATTTAACGTTGGAGGACTTATTTTTGTTTTGTTTCAGAGTAGAAGACATTACTGGAGTGGAGTTATAGTGAACGTGTTTTTTAGAATAAATGTTTAGCTGCTTTTTTCCTGGGTAGATTCAAAATAGAGTTATATGCATACTAGTTCTTCTTAATTCCTTGCTAACAGTGCTAACCTAGGAGTGCTCTCCTTCATAGTTTACCCTCCACGACACGTCTTTAAGCAATTACCCCTAACATGTATTTGAAGTATAAAAACATTATATGTATGACGACTAATAGCATTAAGTCAACTGAGGCACATTTTGGTTTGAGAGTAATTTCTGCTGCCAAATATGATAGCGCTCACACTGCTATTAACCTAGGTATCATTTCACGAAGCTCTCTTATCTACTAAGATACGGGTAGCGCTCGCTTAGCAGTGCATTAGCTATCGGCAAAGCGAGCGCTACCACTCTCGTAGTGGATAAGAGAGTTGCGTGAAAGGATACCCAGGGCATGTCAATTGTCAGAAGCATAACTCTCATATAATTGTAAAATATTTGCAGCATGTTATCGTAATATGTTATCATATATTTTATGTTAAGACATGCTTGGACGTGAGCATCTGCAATAACATGTATAGAAAACAGACATGCATACGTCACCATATCAGTACTCATCGTTAGACCACGAAAAAAAATTAAAAAATGTACATCTCAGTATATCTGTACATTCACTAAGTACATTGTCATCAGTTTATGTTAACTTTGAGCCATGCTACAATTATAACAAAAATTGTGAAATCAGTATCTCTCACAACATGACAAATAATACTCTCGACTTGACGTAAATGGATGCTCGCCATTTGCTCCCGTAGTGTCTTCATGCTATTTTCTTGACAAAACTAATCTGGTTGAAATACAACAGATGCTCCTGACGTTGGTATTACCATTACTTCAATCTGATAGACATGATACATTGAGAATTGGAATTGACACCGCAATACTGGAAAGCCAATATACACATAAGACAAGTAGTCTGGTTTCACTCAATAACACAGGACGGTGGACGTGAGAGAAGCAGCATCACACCTAGTATATACAACACATCGTTGTATGTCCTAGTATATATGACATTGTATTGACTTTTTGTATATTGCAGGTTTTGCTCTCGTAATTTCGTCTTGATACATATATAAAGGGAGATGAAAGTGGCGTGACGGATGGGTTATGTATATGCAATCATTTATCCTTTAGAAGTTGTCTGCAGAAGCTGAACTGGAAGACGGTATGACAATTATTTCAATATGAACTTCTACGAGATTACTTGAAGCTGATCCTCAGGGAACACGAGCCATCCTACTATACTCTACTGCAGGTATATACTGATAACAATAGCTCGTATCATTGTAAGTCTTAGTATAATAATAATAATAAGTGGTATTGGTGGTAATAGTAGTAGTAGTAGTAGTAGTAGTAGTAGTCAGGGGTTAATACTAGCAATAGTCCTGTAGCCAAAGCCAAATCGCCCAATGCTAAAGGTATCCTAAGGACTAGTAGAAATTTAGGATTCATTAGACTTTTACTATATGTTATCATTATGAGGACTAGTGCTCCAAAATGTTAGTATTAACCGCTGAGTAGTAGCAGTAATAATAATAGTGGACATAGTGGTGAAGGTAGTAGTAGTAGTAGTAGTAGTAGGAGTAGTCACATTGAAAACAGTAGTAATAGTAGTAGTAGTAGTAGTAATATTGACAGTAATATTAGTATTAGTATTAATAGTAATAGTAATAAAAAATAAAATTAATAATAATAATAATAATAATAATACGTATTACGATTATTATTATTAGTAGTACTACAACAACTACTACTACGACTACTACTACTACTATCACTACTATACTATAATATAATACTACTATTAGTAGTAACAGTAGTAGTAGTAGTAGTAGTAGTAGTAGTAGTAGTAGTAGTAGTAGTAGTAGTAGTAGCAGGAGCAGTAATGGTGGTGTTGGCTATATTATTAGTAGTGATGGTACTTCTAGCGTTAGTATTCCTCCTATTTAATTGCACACAACTAGAAACATATGGTTCAACCTTCGTAAATGTCCATAAAACAGCCCCTTTAATCAGCAGCAACACAGCACACCGTGCTACCGGCAAGTGTACAATTTGGTATGGTTTAATACCAATTGAAGCCTCATCAAGCAACGCGCTACCTCTCCAGACGCTCGCTCTTACAGGGAATTTCCCGCAGGAAATTATACAGTGTCAACCGAGAAAATTACTTCCAAGGTATCAGCAAGATCCATCTGTCACCATGTCAGGGTACGTGACCCTTTAACGCGCGGATGATCGGCCGCGTGACCTGTTTGTCTGGTCCTCGTATACTGATATTTAGTAGAAGTGCTTCTGATGATGTTCGTGGCCAGCCTATATATATATATAATGATAACACCCCCGCAAAGTAATGGTACACTAATAATATAGCGATGTTTTTTTTTAATACTTTTTTTTACATTCAATATTATTGATTCTGCTCGAATTTACCATGCGCTTGATATAACAAAATCATGTCTGGAATTCTAGTGTCCTCTTTAAAAAAAGAAATGTCGATATAGTTTATGAGATTGTGACGGTGGCGTTTGCGTACGTGTCGAGATGGGTTTTTGCTATAAATTGATAACATTAGTGGAAACGAAATATATAGAACGGGGTCGTATCCATAGTAGGCAATATACATGTCATGTATAAAATGGCATGTAGGTGTCTTTGTTGTGTCACGTATAGAATCTTGAAAACCTGGAACACGTTTTACTCTATATTGAAGCACGCGATTTACTATATACCAGAAATACATGGCTTCAGTTACTAGTGACAGCTATGAATTGTGTTAAATGTTTCCTTTGGGACTCATTTAAAAGTGAAAAAAATAAATAGTCCAAGTGCGTTTTAACCCCATTGTCAACAGTTTGTTATCAGTCATCCTGGCACCCCAGGGTGACTGATTCCGCTCACTATCTAGACCATTCACCCTGGCACATTAATAGCAGCAAACATGCGCAAACAACCAGCCAATGAAATAATTTCCCGATGAATTCGACGTAAATAAATATCCAATGAAATATATGTTATCAGTGTTGTATTTATAGCTCCTATAGAGTGCGCAATATTCTCTCTAGATGTGCCAGGGTGTACGGCATGGAGAGTGAGCGGAATAAGTACACCTGGGGTGCGAGGATGGTTTTCAGTGGCATGACAGAGTAATGTTGTTTATGAGGAATTGTAAATTGGGGACAATAAGATTCATACGCTAAGGCTAGTACATAAGAAACAATACCTAATACTGAATAATGATAGTTCACCACAATCCTCCCCACACATGAAACCATATTCTTCAAGAAGACGATGATCCTGACTGCGATTCGACCTCGTCAGTTATGTTTTTCAATTCACCTCGACAGTGTCATCACGTTTCAAAATTGTCATGGCGTTTCAGAATCATGTTTAATTATTATTAGTCTAAAATCCTAAGATAGATTTATGTTTAATCACTTGTTTCGTTGGCCGAAAGATCATACTAGCCAGATCAAAATACAGATCAAACGTTCTCCATCTGAGAAGAAACACAGCGTGTTAATACAGAAAACAATACATAGACAACACTTAGGCAATGAGAAAGAAAATGTGACGAAGGCTATTGAGACCCTGCCCGTCGAACTTGGCCTGTAGAGTTATCATTGATCGTGGCGAGCGTTGGCGGTAAAGTAGCTGTCAGCCAACATACATGCACTGCATACGAACAACACAAAAAGACTGTTCAGGGTGTCTTTTCTTGAAGCTCTCGTATCTACTACGAGACCATGAGCTCCGTCGTAGTGGTCTCTTATGCATGGCGATAAGGTACGTCTGAGAGCGTAAGAGAGGCAACGAGAGCTTCGATAAAAGATGCCCAGTAGAGTGGGATCAATGTATAAAATTCGACATCCGGTTTACTCAGGGCACGCTTCCAGCAACGTGAAGCTTGTGCTATAGTAGGCGGTCCAGACAGCAGATACATTCTAAAGGCAAAACCCGGTGAAACAGCCATTCTGGTCAATGGTTCTAATAAAGTAACACCGGCTAGTCGAGGACTGGTCAAGGGACGAACTACGCAGTATACTGTACTATAAGATCCTCCCCGACCTTTATCCAACCTGCACTGTTCAACAGAAATAGGTCTACACGAGCCAAGTGACAAGTCAAGAGTCTACGGATGTTCTTCTTGTGTTGCTAGATTTCTAAATATTTAATCACTAAATTTCCTTTAAAGAAGATCGAGTATTTTAATTAAGCTAGCAGCAAGTGACGCAGACTGGACTAAATATAGCAGAAACCCTCAACTGGACTTGTTTCAAAAGGACGGGGAGCATACAGGAAATTGATCTGTTGAATATTTGATTTGATCCCAGTTACAAAGGACGTTAGATGAGTGAGGACAATGGAACAAGTGCCAGTAGAAGAACCTGCCAATCTAGCATCACTCTCACTGGGTTAACCCATTAGTACCAATCATGGCATCAATAATGTACGGAACCCGCTCACCAGGAAGGTCCAGCTGGTGATTCTGCTAAAGAGTGGTGTGTATTGATATACTTGTAGATATAGTGGCATCTAAGTAATAGGCGTCTGGCTTCTGCTATTTCCTCGATAGCTTTAGGGGCAATATTGCGAATTGATCAGATGGTAGAGACAGACGGAGGCATGTGCAGAAGGGCTGTGGACATGGTGTTATGTAAAGCCTAGTTATATTAGTGGATGTATGTAAACTATATATTTGTAAGCCACAGACTAGATATATCACTGTATATGTCTGTGTGTGTGCGCAATAGAGAGAGAGAGAGAGAGAGAGAGAGAGAGAGAGAGAGAGAGAGAGAGAGAGAGAGAGAGAGAGAGAGAGAGGGAGGGAGAGGGAGGTACAGTTTCTACAGTTCCATCTCCACCCAAACCTATTTTCATACCTAATTTCTCCACTGTGGCATGGATATAACGTTTACCAATTAACGTGTCCATTTCTCCGAGCTCCGGATATATGCATATTACACCTTACATTCGATTAAATCTAATTTTTAAAAAAAGCCCAAAATATTCAAATTGGCAAGGATGGGCGATCGAAATGTAGGTGGGTTCAAATCATTTTGACGTTTGCATTATTGACAGGCTCCGGAGAGGCTGCATATAATTGCATACAATAATCAAAGTAATCAGGAAGCCAACACCAGGAATTATTAAAATGACAGTGATCTATGTGTACTTACTCTCTTGAGAGACTCGTATATATCGACCCCGTGCATCCACGGTAAGACGGGCCTCTTGTCGCACGGTACTCCTCGAGTCTGGTTGTAATAATTGTACACAATTCGTCTTCTAAACGTCAAGTTAAACACATTGGAATTCCCTCGAATCATTGCCGATAGTGCACGATATATAGCTTCCACAACATCCACTGATAAGGCGGCATCGATCTGCGAAAAGAAGAGGACCATTAGTTAATATGATCAGAGTTTTTCTTTTTCTGAGCGAATAGCATGTTCATGGTCCATTAACAAGGGCGATAGGTGCATGTAGGACAAGCCATAAAGCATATCCGAACTATTTTCGTTTACTTTCCATTTTTTTTTATTGGTATCTTATCCACTGATAGAGGGTCAAATGTACAACGCAGCCAAAGCAGTTAGGTGTCCTGTTGAATATCCTCCTGATGTTGATACTCAAAATAACCCAGGACACCCGAGGTGAAAGTGTCCTATCATAAGTCTAATGCATGAAACGGGACTATACCGGTAGGTTCGACCTAAGCCAGAAGTTCATGACTACACGTATAGCAGAAAGCCTACAAGGCATGACGCATTGTTACCAACTAAAATAGTTTGCTTTCATGCATTCGACACCAGGATCCTGATAGGAGTTTCGTAGGATCGTGGAACAGGACAACTAGCACTTTCTGTGCAGCTTGTACACTTAGAACACATAATCTGGAATCATTGACGATTCTTTCATGTTAACGTTTAAGTAATGTGAAGGAAAATGTTATCATTCCTCAACCTACTACATAGTTTTAATTTTATCAGTAACGAATACGGCGGAAGTCATGCCGCAAAATAAACTTGCGTTAAAGCAAGACCAAAAAGCATTAGCACTTGGTAGCCATGATGCCTCGACGGGGAATTTCAATCAATATTTAACGCTACAAGGCGAGACATGCCGAGATCGGTTACGAGCCCAGTACTTTAAATATTTTCCAGCTTTGTCTTCGTTGTATTGGCATTTTATTTTAAAATGTATTAATGTAATTGCCCATTATCTACCAGAATCTATAACTCCTAACAGGGTTTGGTATTTTCTTATGATATGCATTCATTTCATTGATCATGCTCTACTAAGAGCAATAACGCCAATAATTTCAGAGGAAAACATAAAGAGAGGTTCGCTGTTAGTATATTAGCGTGCATCATATGAGCGGTTCTCTGACAATTCCTCGTGAAATACATTCATTTTACTAGTCATGCCCGCTACCAATAACGGTAACACTCACACATTGCATATATAGTGCATTCAAATGCATTGCATGACGCCACTGTCTGGTGTGTACCTGCTAATCGTTTTATCCTCACCTGTATAAAGTTTCTCCCGGCTCCTGGCCATACAGTGGCGGAAAGATTTCTCCACCCACTCAAAAACGTTTTTACTCTTCTAGATTTATGGTTAACGAGTTGAAATCCGGTAATGTTAACTCCACCATGTCGAAATCTGGTTAGATTGAAATTAAGTATATCCTGAAAAGAAAAGAAAATAGTTAATGTGGTATCATTTAACATTATAGCAAGTTCTAAAGCCAACATTATACTAATTA
This sequence comes from Lepetodrilus ovalis, assembly GCA_032361185.1. NCBI lineage: Eukaryota > Metazoa > Mollusca > Gastropoda > Lepetellida > Lepetodrilidae > Lepetodrilus > Lepetodrilus ovalis. The sequence continues at coordinate 628 of JAUTBQ010138628.1, read as the reverse complement.
TACGAACGCCAAATGATATTTTTTGGTGTGACATGCAATATATGTTTTTTTGAATCTCGTTATCAAGATTTAATTTTCTCGACATGTTTTCCAGGTTACTAAATTGGTATAATTGGATTAGTTAAACTGACGTACATCTTCGTATGATACTATTGCCATAACATGTCAGATACCATTTACAAGTATTAATACAGTGCGTAGCGTGCGTTGTTCAACAAGGGTATAATCAAGTAAACGTTATCTGTAAAAGCAAACTAGGACACGTTACATGCTTACTCCGATTCGATGATTCGAGCGAACAACAAAAACATAACCTTTTCCCTGAAATCTAAAATCAATAATACAGTGTTGGTTTGAGTTTTTATCTATTTTTTTTATTGTTTTCTTTTTCGTGAGATTATCAAATTTTCGTTAAAATACGTTTGATTTGATTTAAACATCATTTATTTGTCAGAAAAGGATTGGAAAACAGCTGTCCAACTTACTAAACCCGCTCCTGAGTATTTACATTTGTTAATGTGCTCGCATATCATAACATAATAAATAACTATTTAAAGGCATACAATCACGGTTGATAGACCTAGATAATGACCAAACGAATTTCAGTCTGACACTATTTACGTTTGAT
>JAUTBQ010138517.1:0-15052 GCA_032361185.1 Lepetodrilus ovalis | reverse complement strand
ACCAATAAAATTCTGTATAATGCTGAACACACGAAAACCCTCGTAGTGTGACAGCGTGTAACACAGACTGTTGTGTTATCGCTGTCAGGATATCATGACATACATGGTAAGTTGGTAGACACGTACTGGCAATTACTGTCGACAGTTTTCTGATTTGGCTGCCCCTGGATGCTTAGACAAAATCTACGTAGTTATTAGACTACCATATCCATGATATCGCCGCCCAACCAGTATAGCGCACAGTAATAGGACAAGTAACGATGCGAGGTGGAAGTGCCGCGTGTAGCGCAGACAAACAGATAGTCTGCCACAGAGTGCGACGCTGATCGATAACGGAGGGGTGTGTTCGTGTCCACTGTCCCGTTACGCTTAGAGTTGTTTTGCATTAAAGCACATAGCGGCATTAATATGCTGGTATTACCTCCTTGTTTGTATATTTACAATAGGCTCCAACATGCGAAGGGCTATTTACTAAAGACACCTCACTTTTTGCAACTTTTCAGAACAGAACAGAGCAGAACATGACAGAACAGGAGAGACAATAAGCCTTGTCTGGCGGAGGTTTATTGGGTATTTAAGAAAAGGACAGGTTTTTAAAAAGCCATATCTCACGAAGGAATCATTGCATATATACACTGCTTATGCCGACGGGTGCAGAGTGGATCGCTCTTTTTACTGATTCCAATATTCAAAACAAGGCATAAACAACCGGCGATTGTCCATCAAAATTGTGCGGAAGTGGGAGTTTCAAGCATAGAAGTGGAACTTTCTTTTATTGCGCTGTAGCTATGTTTATTCTACTATTCCTTCTGCTATTGAATTATTATCATTGTATTCAGTACGTTACTGTAATATATATTTTTGATCAGTATTCTAATTCAATCCTTGTATAATTGCAGACATGTGAATCTATTCGTCCGTCCAAAAGACTAGAGTGCTATTAAATCAAATCCAAGATGGCCGGGGACAAGCACGACCACCACAAGAGAACTATCAAGGGAGGAAAGGAAGTCTCGTCTCATCACGGACATTCTCGCAGACCACCACAGACCAAGACCAAGACCGTCACCAAACCAGAAAGCGAGCAGGAACCGGATGCACCACACGAAGTAGAGAGTCTGGACAACCGAGACCCGCCGAATGAGAACGGCCAGCAAGCTCCTCTTCCCGACGATGACCCTGTCCTGGAGAACGGTGAAGAGCGAGTCCTCCTAGCCCCGAGCAACGACGACAAGATGGACACGGAAGACGGCGCCTCGGGACCGGAAGAGCGTCCAGTTTCCACCGTCAGTATGACAGTCGATGACGAGACCGGACGCGTGACTCCGTACAGGCGGAAGTACAATGAGAACTTCGACATCCGGTCTTTCAACAGCAGTATCAGCGACTTCGTGGATCTGTTCTCGGACCCCCGGTACCAGGAGGTGGACGCGGAGTATCCGGTGGATGACCTGATCTCCGTCGTGTCAGTCGTGTCGGCCACCATAGACGAGTTCAAGTCCTACACGTACGACTCTCAGAGACAGCTGGAGGACCTGCGACTGAAGATGAGGACTGTGAAGGAGAACATCCACCTCAGTGTCACCAGACAGGCCGTCCAGATCCAGACAGGTGGGTAGCAGCAACAGTAGATACAGCAGTAGTAGCAGTAGTAGTAGCAGTAGTAGTAGCAGCAGTAGTAGCAGTAGTAGTAGTAGTAGTAGTAGTTGTAGCAGTAGTAGGAGCAGTAGTAGTAGTAGTAGTAGGAGCAGCAGTAGTAGTAGTAGTAGTAGTAGTAGTAGTAGTAGTAGGAGCAGTAGTAGTAGTAGTAGTAGTAGTAGGAGCAGTAGTAGTAGTAGTAGTAGGAGCAGCAGTAGTAGTTCAAGGGCGGATATAGCGAGGGGCACACCAGGCTTCCCGCCCACCCCCTAAAATTTGAGAATTTAGCTACAGTTCTATATATCTTAAGAATGAAGGAAAATAATCACTGAAAAGATGAGCCCTCACCCCACTAAAATACACTTTGAGCCCCCCACCCCACCCTAAACTGAAAGTCTGATCCGCCCCTGTATAATCAATAGTCCCAAAAACAACAACAGTATTGTGATTGCACAGTGTCCCGCACATGGCCCTGTTCATACAGCAGGAGATGGGTACCCATTAAGATGATATTGCACAGTCTAGAGCATATGACACTTCATTTTGACTTGTGGTTATTCGTTTGCTCCTCTATCTTCACTAAAGTCGAGGAGGTCCTTCTAGTGTTCGCCCACCAGCTGTCTATGATAAATAGATATACGATGGAACAGATCCGTATCACTGACTGAAGCTTACAGATCTCTCAAGTTCTCGTGACCATTACGAGACCAGGGCCCGAGATTACGAAAAGATTTTAGTACGATTTAATCTCAAACTCGTATTATAGATGAGGATTTGGGAACAAAACTTTGAGTTGAGCATGAAATCGTACTCAGAAAAGTTTCGTAATCTCGGGGCCAAAACCTTTTCGGGGTGTTCTCGTCATAAGCTATCGTGACCGGTCGACCACTTACAATAGAGTTGTCGTCTCTTGGCGAGAACAAACAGGAACACCCGGCTCAAGCTTGTATTTCATAAGTTCAGCAGTTCCCACTTTCACTTGTTCCTGCAGTAATACGTCACTGATAGTCGAGCTCGACAACATCCACCGTTAGACGATAGCTAAAGAGTACAGTGTTTTTAGAAACCTGAGCTGTCGTCACGGTAATATAATTACACCACCTGAAACCATTATCTGTGCGGCCAATACAGATTACTTCAAGTAGAAGAACGTCTAATCAAACACGCTGATAACCTCAGTATAGGAGGTGTGCGGGCGAGTTCAAGGGTTCACAGTGAACCCCGGATGAGTGTCCCATAAGTTCTAGAGGTCGGTTTTAATGCCAAATAAAGTGTGCATGATATCGCAATCTTTGTTCTTAACAAATGGCGCCATTTATATCAGTGTGTGTCAATCGCATATCTAAACGGGCCTTTTACTATTCATTACAACGCGATACGCTAGTCCTGGTGCTTCCAGTACAGTATATATATTATCAGATAGATAACACACATCTTTATCAAAGAGGTGTTCAGTGTATGCTGATTGGCATGTGTATGTTTCTACCAACATTTACTTGTGTTCTATAAACCCCAGACTCAGGCAGAGCAAACAACAGTTATTGGAATTGTTCTTTCATGATTTAGTAGAAATATCCACGTCACCCAGTTATCAAACCCTGATCTATATCTAAGCCGACAAGAGCAATTATTTAATCTTTGAAATAGCTTGAGCGGGTTTCTAAAATGTTTTTGAATCCAATGGTCTTTATTAGCACCTGTTATGACCAGTCCGTCGTTGCTACACCTACTCTACACGGAGACATCTATAGAGTAACAGCTACACCACTTATAGCCCAACAACAGCTACACCACTTATAAAGAACAGTTACCCCACTTATAAACAACAGCTACACCGCTTATAGTCCAACACCGACACCAATTATAGCCCAACAGTTACACCGCTTATAGCTCATCAGCTACACCACTTATAGCCCAACAGCTACACCACTTATAGCCCAACAGCTACACCATTAGCCCAGCCCAGACCCACCTATCTATATTGATATTCATATCTACCAATTAGTTACTACACTGACTGGCATGAAGGCAGTGCTATTCCCTATCACCAGACGCCCACACGTCTGTAGGATCAATGTGGCGCTCTGATGTTGTATAAATGGTTAGAGGAACAATTACTTCATCATAGCTTGTCCCATTCAGACAATATTACCCGACTCTGACATGCTATTTGCGTGCATGCGGCTATTGTTCACAAAATACACCGACTAACTCTCGTCTGACACGAGGCGTGATTTGCTTGACTATTGCAATGTTTTTAAACATTAACTGGTGTACGTTCATATATCGACAGGTATATTTGGCCACGATACAGAATTCAATAACCTAATGATATCAACTGCTATCAAATCTAAATAGTTTTCGTAATCCGGAAATGATCTTATTACGTTCTGGGGTGTAATGCGCCCGGTATCCAACAGTGCAATAGTCGGTCTGCCACAGTACCCGTAATGATTGTCGATCTCTGTCTCGGGTGTGATTGAACACTAATCAGAAAGCTATCGATATCATCTGACGCTGACCATGATGGCAGTCGATCAAGAATATAGCGTTATATCGCCCCAATTAGCTGGCATAAAAGACATAGTAAAGTGCGCTACGGGTCAGTTAGCGCCAAGTGACGTACCATTATCAACACTTTCCCCCCATTTACAAACAGGATTGATACGTCAGTTTGTCACAATGGCGAGAATGACCCGAATAGCCCACGTCTGAAGACTTTGATGTTCTTAGTTCTTACTTTAGCCATAATAGCAACTCCATTGCAAGCCTTGCTTGGCGCCCAAGCTGCAATACTATATAGTATAGGATACGTGTACATAACCTGTTCGCAAAACATTGAGTCCGCTGCGTTTGTTACCTTGTATTTAATGGCAACCTTCCAATCGATAAACTCCCCAAGTAAAATAACAACACTATGGCGATGGATTGTTAATGTAACACGCACCATTGATAATTGTTAAAATCAATCATTTCATTCTGCAGAAAAAAAATTAAAACAAGGATATTTCATAATCTATTCAAGCATGCCCAGTCGGAATGCTATACGGGTATAGCGATTAGTAACTTCACCATGTGACGGGCTACATAGACTAGTATAGGAAGCAGTCACGCCCTGGTGGTCGTGTAGCTGGGAGTTACAGCCAGTTGTCATGTTAGTGTCAACTTTACGATAGCTTAGTTACGATATCTTTGTGGAATGACAACAACCAGCCGAAGATTTTTTTAACGATCCTAGATACAAGATGTGCCTGAGGCTTAGACCCTGAAAGTAATGCTAAAAGCCAGTGATTACTGTCGTATTGATAATAATGACTAATAGTACAGTACCATCATAATGTCGATAACATCCGCGATTTCTCATCAGCATTACCAACCATGCAGACGTATAGCTATGTACTACCAGTATTTTTCACGAGGGAATGCACGTGTCACGTAGCGCACGTGATCCAGCCTGATAACGAGGCCGACAGAGGTACAATGTCTACAACATCATGTCCGTTCTGTGTCGTGACAAACAGCTGTTTCCGGTGGTGCCAATGCCGCCAGGTGTGATTAGCAGCATTACTAGGTATACACCACCGGCCTGGATAATCCCCCCACCGTCAGACATGTCATTTCTACACAAGACTTGCGCTTTATCTGTAGATAGTTCAAGTTCAAGGTACTGAAACAATCCTTCCTAAATACATCCATGATTTGTCTTAATCATTCACGATTATCATATACATGCATTGGTATTTGCGCATAGAAACATTGGTATATTGACTGAAAGCGTCGAACAATACCAATAGGTTTGATATGTATATGTGGTGTTAGTATTTAAATTATTATTGCTTTACGTTGAAGTGTTAGTATAACTGCTATATACAGTATTCTAACTGTATGTCTTCAGCACATACAATGTCAAGGATCCTACAATACTAAGTATCCTAATCACGTCAGACAGTCATCAATGCTGATGTTCAATATTCCTACTTTCCAACTGCTGTAATGTATTTCACTTGTATGTCGTATAGTGTAAAGAACATCTTCAAGTCTTTGAATAAATAATAATCATAATAGTAATACTAATAACAATAGCAATAACAATAGTAATAATAATGTGTGTTTATTTATTGCGCTAATTCCATGCTCGACAGTAACACTGTACCCTGTCAGTTTGCTCATACTCCGGTCACCTTCTTAATTCTCTGAGGAGTATACAACCTAAGCTGACAATAAAGTCGCTAGAAAGTTAGCATTTACAATTACGTCTAATTCATTCATTCCTGACCTTTCTGTTTTAATCTGAGCATCACTATTATTAGTATACACCGTAAAGCATTACTTTCTATCCACCGTATAGGTAATACTCTACCAATGAATCGAAAGCGTCGTTACAGCAGTGGAAAGTGGATTTGCAAGCCAGGGATTGGTTGAAATTTTGAAAACACTTCATATACTGTGGATAATATGTCTGGTATTCTAAAAACATGCCAGCTTTATATTTTCATAAGAAATAATTACAACTTGGATCCATTTGTCTGAGGTTTCTACCTTTAAAATATAGACACTCGAGACGACTGCTGTTTGCACGGTCACCTGCTTCCGGTTACTGTCTACACAAAACACGCTGGAAGAAATCTTTTATTTGTGAGTTTCCAGTCTCTGCAGATGATGAACTTATCTTCTCTCATTCCTAATGGCGAGGAAATAGGGTGGCCAATATTACACAAAGGTTTACGATTCCTAGTTTTACTAGTGTCCTGACTAGTCAGGGTTAAGGATAGTGTTAGGCTTACAATGCCTAGTTTTACTAGTGTGCCGACTAGTCTTGACTCTTGTGAGAATACCGACGTAGACAGAAAGTTGTATAACGCATCAACCATTCATATTCTCTGAAAGGTTCTTAGAACAAAGCTGCCACAGTGACTTGTCCTAAAGCTGCCACAGCGACTTGTCCCTCTAGACATTGCCCGGAAGTCACCGGAAGTCGTCACCACGTCTGTTATCACAGTTACAGGTAAACACATAAACAACGTTTGTACTCGAAACTTTGGAAATGTACAAGTGAACTCGTCATTGTAAACCCTAAATGGCCCATGTATGGACATTATTCTGGCAGTATGCTGTATTGTAGGCCCTGACCAGCGCGGTATTCAAACCTATTGGTGTCCGGATGAATGTCAGCAATAGTTTACAACCGCGAGGTCATTGTGATGCGGCGGTGTATAGTTCAACTGTAGAACTGTACAACAGCGTGGTAATATAACCCACACATGCAGCTCAAATCGGGATGTAATCCGGCAATATAAACGCTATGAATTCGCTGTCGTTTGTAGCATGCTTTCATTAAGCGACTGTAAACTGGTAGTACGACCCTTCAGGACAACTTCTGTACAGATCTGTAGCTACAGTTCTACTCGTACAGTACAGTCCACGTCAGAAAGGACAAGTTAACTATGTACAAGTACGTAATTACTAAATTTTACACTTTCATTATACATGTATAGGATGTATGTTAATACTACGTTTGATAGTGTGTATGTAACCTTGCCATTGACAACTACACGTACATCCTTGCTTCTGAAGGAAACACCTGACTGAACATACCCTTACTGTATTATCTAAGAGTAATCGAGTGATATTCATACCTGATCACCAGAATGATGCAGTTATTAGCCCTATTCACTTCCGCCAAGTAGGCCTACTGTTTTCAGATTGTAGAATTCTATTATGACATTAATTGACACAGTTGTTGAAATAGACGCATGTTAGGATTGGCCACACATCTCTCAGACATGAGACATTGCAGCCAGTACAAGAGACATATTGCCCCAATTCTAGGAGGCATTGCTTCCAGTTTAGGAAACATTTTCTCCCAGGGTATAGGAGACATTGAACCACGTGGAGGATGCGTCGCTTCAGGTGACCGTGTAGAATCAATTCCGGCTACTGAACAGTTAGTGTCAGCTTGCACTGTGATGCTTTCTGGCATACAGTCACTACAGTACGATCTTCAGGTCAACAGGGGTACCAGGTGCGTACCGTAGATGATGACGTCTTGTCAAACTGTTGCAAAGTATTGTTCAAAGAGTCAAGGTGTCTAATGAGAAACATATTAGGACCTTTGAAGCCTTCAATCAAAGTTCTACAACTCCAATATTTATATGTTAAACGTTTCCCCTGGTAGCTGGCGATAGCTGGCGTACAGTGTACAGAAGGCCATACATCACTGTAAGCCTTTCCACACAACAACTGCCAGACACTGAATAATTTACGAGCTACAATTAAGTTATCATGAAACAGTTACACGTGACCTCTGACCCGGCACACTGTCAGCCTTATCATACCTGCTGGTCCACAGTTATATTTATTGAAAGGAAATTTGATGATATTTTTCTTTTGCATTTTGTTCTACGATGGAAAGGTGACACACATCTATCGACCTGTTCCTTCAGGTGTTTGCAATCTAACTGCACGTGAGAAATATCGACGTCTTCATATATTAAAGTTAGATAAGATAATGACGTTTAGCTGCTTGTAGTAATTATGACAGGACAGCGATAGTACCTGAATTGTTGTGCGTCACCAGTTTAATATTTAATGGAAAAGTCAAAACAGCATTCCATATATGGCCTGTGGGTATAGTACTACACATAGTATTACAATCGCCAAGGGGAGATAAGCGATGTGGGAGTAAATGATAGTGAATGGAGTGAAATATCACATGTATCGTATCTATAGACTTCATGATCAGAGTTCTCAGTGAACGGTCTGGACACTGGCCGAGATTGTCCGAGTCAGGGAGGGATGTAGATCTAGCGGTCAGTATGGTGGACGCCATGTCCAGGTAAATGCTTGTATTTCTTCTGTACAAATTTGCATAAATTCGATTTAAAAATTCATGAAAATGCAGTGTGATTGATACATCAGTTTACTGGATCTGATATATCCTGCTGATAGCGATAACATATATATTTACCACTTCTGAATAAAACTAAGAAATATTACAAATATTAACTCGTCATCGTATTATTATAGAAATAAATAAATATAGTTTTACGTGTTTTAGTAAATATTCGGTTGTATTGATCATGTACCACATCAGCGAGACGTACACCGTATTAATGCGTTCAATAGCCTGGAAATATTCAAACAAACGGAAATCCAGCCTATAAAGCCTAGAAATTTGCATGCATTTCTCCTTATAATCTATTTACTGATGAATACTCTATATGAATCGTGTCATGAATTTACCGCTACTATATTTTCTGTAATGTGTATTTGCATAATGACACACGTAGATGTATAAGCAGTGTACAGGTAGAGTATTAAGCACAGGTTATGGTCGCTGGTGTTTTTTATCGCCGTGGATATAGAAGGCATTTCTGTAGTGATAGCAAACCTATGGCGACGTTACGGCAAACCTACCACACACATAGGATAGATCCTCAACCAAGCAAACTAATACTTCGTGTACATATCTGGTACGTTTGATACTATAAATATTTATTTCATGGGTCAGTACATTCAATGGAACCACTTCACAATTGAAATAAACACATTCCATGTATATTGGTAATGGCTTACTGAATAGTACAATCGCACCTCTGTCGATACACTTAAGAACATACCTTGCAGCTGGAGGTCTTCTACTTAAGTGCAATATTGTATGTCAGATTTGTTTCCATTTCCATAATTAATTTATTATTTGACTCATTATTTTTATATTTTGTGATATTGCACATGCGCGTGTGATTTCAGGTAAGGTGTGATTGTTGACCGTGCCGTTCCTCCACTGTATGTAGGTCTATGAAGTGACGACCATCGCACCCAGTAAATACCAGCAAAGACTAATGCGGTGCTGTTGAATTAGTAATGAATCAGCGGCGACCCCCAAGCAGATTTACGTAATCATTCACGAACAGGTTTTGGCTTCCATATGAAGATTCTAGTTAAAATATGTATTGCTTATTCCCTGTGCGGCAGTATCTTCGATGCGGGAGGCTGAAGGCTGAAGGGTGTGTGTTACTCTCGTGATGGAGTGTAGACGGTGTAGGTATACCTTCCTGTTTCAGATGAAGAACTACAGACGGTGGAGGAGAAAGAACTGATTCAGAAGCTCTCGGCACTTAACGCTGCTGTTGCCAAGGCAAACGCGGAGGTAGCAGACGCCGTCAGATTGTCCGCGGAAACTGAGAGCACGGCCGTACATGCGCAGATCGCAGCGGACAGAGCTAGACAGGAAGCTACCAGGTAACCGTGCTTATTTCATACAGGAAGTAAATAATAATAATAAATTATATCATAGCATAATGTTTATACTGGCGTAACAAATCACGTATATACTCTATGTATTGATGCTGATTTTCATAAAAGCCCCTTCTTGGAGATGCAATGAAACTCTGATGACGGAACGTTACAAAATTGCAACATCTAAACTTACTAAATGTATTAGACTATCGAATACCACGTACATATTGCAATATGGAATGCAGTTATATAGAGGAGAGTAGACCTATTTCCAGAATACATGTTAATGACATTGAAGATGATGTTACCATCATTCAAATTGCAGTGTTAATACTAACCCTCAATGTTACAGGATACAAGAGGAGATAGAACTACGAACTAAGATAGAGAGGGAGAAAAAAGCAGAGGAAGAGAGGAGAATGACGGAGGAGAGGCAGAAAAGGGAGGAGGAAGAGAGACGTCTGGAGGAAGAACGTACGGCCAAGGACGCGGAGTGGAGGAGAAGAGAAGCCAGTCACCTGGACAAGAACCCCTGGGAGAGGTGGCCAGTGTCTGAGTGAGTAGTAGGACGCCATGACGACGTATGTCCTCACTGTGATGACGTATGTCCTCACTGTGATTACGTATGTCCTCACTCTGATGACGTATGTCCTCACTCTGATGACGTATGTCCTCACTCTCACACAACTGTCTGTACTGCTACGTGGACATTACACTATCTCTTTATTGCGTTACGTGAACTGAACACTTCTGAGACACCCTGGCCGTGGTAGAGCCCGTGCCTCAGTCAGTAGAGAGGCGTCGTGGTGCTGGTAGCGTGTTGATGCGCAGCGTAGGGTCGAAGCATCTCCGTCATTGCCAAGCATTTCATACAATGTAGCCCGTCCTTATGTTATCGCTTTTCACACGTAAAACCATCGCGCTTCCAAGGAATGACATACGTACTGGTAGTTGTACACCACGCTATTCTTCCTTCCGGTATAGGTTGGCATAGTCGTACACACAACTAAGGTCTCGGTATTATTAGTCGTACACATAACTAAGGTCTCGGTATTATTAGTCGTACACACAACTAAGGTCTCGGTATTACTAGTCGTACACACAACTAAGGTCTCGGTATTACTAGTCGTACACACTAAGGTCTCGGTATTATTAGTCGTATACACAACTCGGTACTATTAATCAACCTTTCATTGTAATATTGTACATCAATTATGTTTGACTTAACTTATGCATGTTAACCCAAGTTAGCGTGGTGTTATTATTAGCACGTTTACATGGATGACTGTACAAGCTCCACGTCTCAAGTGTCAGTACAGGCATTCTAATACACAAGTGCCATGTCGAGTGACCAGTGTATTCACGTGCTATAATAGACGAAGTACAATACTCGGACAGTGCATGGCGGTTCTATGTGCAGACCCTACTTGCAGAGAATACGTCCACATAGCCTATACAATGTCAGTCCACACTCGACTGGCGTGAATAATGATAACTATAGAAGTGTCATAAATACAGGACGCGATAGAGACAAGGCTTGTGTACACATAACGTATTTAAACATAGTTATAAGACTCGTATGAACATAACACAAGGAAACAGTCGTAGTGAATGCCGTGATGTTGTAAACAAGATCGTGGCTGTAACATGTTGGCCTTGTCGTGTTTCCATATAAACTGATAGCGTGGCTATCACGTGACCTGTAGCTGTCACACTATGAGGTACGAACTCACACAATGGTCAACATTAGACAACTTGATTACTACATTACACTTATGTTTCCCTGATATATGTCTCCCCTCATATGTTATACTAAATCTGTGACTTCTGTTAAATAATTATTTTTTAATGGTTTTTATTTTCCGGTTAAATCACTTTCCGTCTCCTAATAGAATTTCCTAAAGCTAGGATGTGTTGTGTATCTATTGCATACACTGTCTAGGAGGGTTATAGTCAATACGGGACCACAGCAAAACTGCACCAATTTTCGTGAGCGAAAACGGCACCAAGACCTAGCGAAAATGGCACCATAATATTGGCGATAACGGCACCATACCCGAGCAAAAACGGCACATAATAAAAAATATCGCATATAATAACTAATATTTATATTATTATGCCATTTGAAGTATTGAACTGTGTGTGTTATTGTGTAATGTTAAGAATCTATTTTACACTTTGAAACTATTTTACCATTTTATATCACAAATTGAACTATTTGAATACGTGAATATATTAGTGTAATAGACTACGCACAAACTTCATATAGACCGTAAAATGGTTATATATCAGTATGACTAGAGAAAACCAATTGTACTGAAAAAAATACGAAATAAATATTTGCACGTTCATGATACTTTACTATGTGTTTTACGGGTACATTTTATAATGTTCTATTGACAATTACAAACGACATTCTTCCCTCCTATACTGTAGTAGCACTAAACGTAGACATTTAATAAATTACAAACATATTTCCCATGATTCTGTAGCATTAAAAATAGACATTACTGTCTAACGTGCTCTGAATATACTGAAATAAAAAGTGAAATGTATTTCTATACAAAAGGATTTGACGTTAAAACAATTGTGTATGGTTGCTCGGGACTTTCAGCATCAGTCAACAGATAACTACTACAATCTGTTCATATCACCCCTTCAGTACCAGATCACGCAGATTTACTCATCTGAACTAATTTAAAACTATATTAAAAACTAAATTAACACAAATTATTCTGCTTCCAATCCATAATATTTTAAGATTAATTTCAATATGTTTGTTACAATTTCGTCATTGACATTGTGTCCGACTCGATAACTCAACACCAACATTGAATTAATGTATGTACTACGTATGTACCGCATTGCATGATTTAAATGTACACGTCTTTTTTTTTTTGTGTTGTACGGAGCGGCATTAAAATAAACACTTTGATTGTTTGCCAATTCCGGTTTCAGATTATTATGAAAATAAATATGTTTAAACCACGTTAATTAGCAATAACACTCGGTGTTCAGAGGATAGCCAGAGGGTAATCCAGAATACCGGGTACACCGATAGCGAGAATTGGAGTGGTTGTTTGTCTAACTGTTTTATCGCGGTGCATGCACCGAGGTATGTTATTGAAGTTCGAATGATTGAATGATTAACATTGTTGTTTTGGCAATCGCCTTCCAGCACGGCTGATTTCGGCAGACTGATCCCTCCTTGGGACGCATGGTTGCTTTTGGTGTCTATCACTATTGAAGTTCGACACCAGAAAGTACTTTATCGTGTATGCCACTGAACGATTAGTACAACCGGATTAATAAATGACGTACGCGGATTTGAGCGAGTGTTGTTCTACGGCATCACGTAAGCTATTCCGTGTATCAACGTACGCAATGTTGCCCATCCGGCACGGAGATTTCGATTATTTCAGTGAAATATAGTTTCTACCTTGTCAGTAGCTAGAGCCAAGTACCTGTTGTTATTTATGGCCCGACCAGGCAGCCGTACTCCCCGACGTGCTTCCAGAGCTGGTGTACGAGCACGTGACACGACATGGACTGTACGGCTTTCTCCCCAGGGATATCGTACAGGGATAATAACACAGGGATATCGTACAGGGATAATAACACGGAGGGATAACACTGAGTTAGTCATCCAGTACAAACATGTAACCTGGATTAAAGGTTCGCGGATTAAAATATATCTTTTAAAATTAATCTATTTTTTTTTTTAGCTTTCTCTTTGTCTTCAATTTAGGTTTCCATGTCCTGTCTCCAGGCAAATTAAAACTGTCAAGGCCATTATTTACTATTATAACATTAATTACTAGTTTATTGTTTTGTCTAGGTGGTATTGAAAGCATCTGAATGATTTGGAACTATAGTCACTACTTCAGTATATGATGACACTATTTGGTCCTACTGAACCACCGCGTCTTGAGCGGCACCACGCCATCCAGAAGTAGTATTTGTGGGGCGAATGTCACGAGTAGTGTAGACTTCCTATACTATACATATACCTGTATGCTATTAATATTTACTGTACAAAGCATGATATTCCGGAACTGCTAAAGATCATCATGCCAGCGACAATACAGATTAATTACAGTATGTTCCCAGACCGGATGAACGGCTACTTGCCCTACATGCCGGTATATTCAGTAGTCGGTAAAGTATGGCTTCGTTGTTGGACACATACTGGTCTGCAATCTGGACGTATTATTCCGAGGCATGCCGTACGTGGTGTGGACAGCTAAGGCTACGTGCCCCTGTTAAGCACAAATATGTATGTGCAAGTGTTCTCAAAGATATATAATCTCTAGTGTGTATTAAATGTATTCCTCTCACGTAGTTCAGTTACCAAGTGATTTAAAGACTTCAGTCAGTCATTTCTTCGGAATAGCTATGGTGTACAATGTGTTAGCCTAAATAATGTGGGATCAGCTTGAGTGAGTACAATGAGTGAGAAAATATTAAATATGTTATTTTGACATTATCATGCAAATTCTAAATGTCCATAGGCCTACTTATTTTCCAGTATCCGACAATAGCACGATCTGTGCACTAACTGGGCGTTCCTTTGGTCAAATTTTGTTCAATAGGTGCATCAAATGTTCTTACTATTTCATATAAAAATATAAGCAATAAACAACTCCCAATGTAACGCGGACATGCTCATTTCTTCGCAGGTACGGGGTCAATGACACCGCCATTGACGTCAGCGTCGCGTGTATCATCAGAGGCCATCCAGCTAAGTTTGAGAAGTCTGACATCCTGTATGACGTCATCGATCTCTCCGATGTCAACATCACCTACGGTCCGAATGAAGAACTCATTAGTCACGTGATCCGTCTTCGTGCGCGGGTGGAGGAGCACACCAAGATGCAGGTACACTTGATTAAAGGCATACTTCCACAGACGACTTACTTGTGATTTGTCCACCCAAGAATTGTTATTTACTGATTCCTCAACATTCGGTTGAGGAATCATATGAATAAAAGGAACGTAGCTCTAATTATCTTGCCTTTGGAACATCTAACTGCTAGATGGAATTCCCTACAATGTGGATTGACGAAATTGGTGATAGGTATCACAAATGAATGTAATTTGTATTTATTACTCAAATATAGTGCCACGCACTCATTGAAATCAATGGTTGTTATTCCTTCAGTCTACAAATAATATA
>JAUTBQ010138406.1:0-15056 GCA_032361185.1 Lepetodrilus ovalis | reverse complement strand
AACATAAACACACTACAATACCTTGAAGAACAAATAAACGTAGGATAAGAGCCATCTGCTATTAGTCTATTGCACATTTGTTTTATTTACATATGGTTTATTCTTTGATTACGCAATCTGTACCCGTACGTGTCATCAGATAAATCATAGTGTGATGGGAAGGTGTGTCACCAGCTAGGACCATGTTCACGTACAGTGGCAATGCTTTATCTTTACGTGGCAATGCTTTATCTTCACGTGGCAATGCTTTATCTTCATCTTCACGTGGCAATGCTTATCTTCACGTGGCAATGTGAAGATAGTGGCAATGGTTTATCTTCACTGGCAATGCTTATCTTCACGTGGCAATGCTTTATCTTCACGTGGCAATGTGAAAATAGTGGCAATGCTTTATCTTCATGTGGCAATGGTTTATCTTCATGTAGTCTATAGATGTATTCTGATATTGCCGCCTCCTGATGTTCCATATACTTTTCACTCAGCGAAATCAATACAGCATGTATTCACACTAATATGGTTTACTATACCATATTCACGCCTAGCCATATGGAAATGAAGTAATCGACTGGCAGTGATTTCATCAGAACGTGGTTCAAATGCGAGTATTCAATGTAATGTCAATTTCCAGAGAAATATCCATTAGTAACCTAGACGTCTATGTTTCAGATTCAGACCGTGGGTGTAGTTTGACAATGTAAACGTCGTGGATCCGTTTTCTACCAGTAAACGATGCTTTTGACGGATCGATTACTTTTAATATACTCAACGAAATAAATTAAGTGCCGGCAGGTATGTTTTGTGGAAGATTTCTACCCAATTTTGAAACCGGGTTCCATTCTGCTTTATTTATATATGCAGGTTCTTGGATTCTGAAGACGTTTGGAAATCATTTTAATTTTAATCATACAGAGCTGCATCTATGTCATCCTCGAAAACCCAAGCTATTGTGACTCCACTACCTTCCGTCAAATATATGACGGAAGGTAGTGGAGTCACAATAGCTTGGGTTTTCGAGGATGCATCTATGTACAAAGGGTTTTTAGATCCGTAATTAATTTTGTTGAGTATTATGTAAACGTGAGCGTTTGCCTCGACAGCTTCCTACATGCATATACCCTACACACTTGTATTATTGGTCTAGCTCAGCGTCTTTGGTTCTGCATATAACAAGGCGAGCAGTAAAAGATAAAAAGACGATGGAGTTGAAGCAAAGCGTTCTCAAAGATTGAGAAGGTCTGTAATCAATAACTCGCCCTGCTTGCTTCACCACGTAGACTTCTCAGATCTGCTTTCAATCTCCCTCTTCAACAACAGTTATCCTATTTTTTATTTAGCCAACGTTCGGGAAACATTAATAATGCAAATAATCGCTATTATATATCTTTTTAAAGATTACACTACATCGACATTTGTGGCAACTGTTTCACACAGTGATAAACTCTTCAAATTATAAAGAATTCAAATGAAAAAATATTACAGATAGTTCAACATTAATTTGAATGTACATAGCCGTATTATTTTGTTATTTATAATCCAAGCTGCAGGTAGTGGCAGATTTCAGCATAGTATACGGTACATAAGACCACCGTACACTGTAAAAAAATCATTTGTAAAATATAATCTGTTGTTCACAAGCTTACCTCGCCGCGTAGCTCAACGCGAAGACGTCCCTGTGTTATGCCTTGGCTACCAGCTTGCATGGAGACATTGCACGTGAGGTGAAGTCACACTTTTCATATCTTAGCCAAATCCCAACCAAAGTAAATGAATAGTTCAACAATATTGGCTTCAGTACTTGATCAATATCAGCAGAACTCGTCTGCTCCAGAAAACATGTCGTCTTGATAGGCGTGGTCTTTTTCTTTTATCTTGTAATGTCAACAATCATTGAACAATGTTGGCGGAAAAATGCTAAAGTATAGTATTGTATCATCGTAACTGTATGCCTTGGCATGAGCTTCATACTGATGACATTCTTAGGCAAAAACAGAACTCGACACTATCCTCCGAGCACTTGAATGCAGGCTTAACATCACCAAGTTAGCGAAAGCAGTTGCCACATGCTCCTTAAAAAACATTGGTTTCATGTACATTTACTGAAACCAACACCATTCCTCTGAAGTTTGAGATCATGTTGCGAGCACGGAATTGAAAGGTCTTCTGGACAGAACTAACAGTTTCCTGTCGCTGTATGACCTAGGTCACACTAAGAGAGCTTTCATGGCTATATGTAGAGCATTCAATAGCAGGCCGACATAATCTCTACGATCTTTGACGAGAGGTTCACTCCCAGGGGCACCAACTTGTATCTATAGTCTCCAAACGTCCGACCAACCTCTCTTCAGAGGAGGATCTCGGAGGCCTTAAAGGAAACAATTTTGTTGGATGTCCTAGCAGAAAACGGCTTAACTCGGTGCTTCTGCCCAAGCAAGTATCGATTTGCACCATTTCTATGGAATCAGTGAACAGAAATGAGGTCAATTCTGGGAAGAAGTATCTGTAGGGGACCCCCACGTCACACAAATCAATGGGTGCGAATGATTACCAGGTTCCAAGTTGTACAATTCCCAGCATCAGCGGAAATCGGTAACTAGTCAGTCTGGAATCAACATGCATTAAGAGACCTTGGAAACATTACGTGTTGCGCTTAATCAGGCGTAATGAATGAGTACGAAACCGACCACACCTCCATGAAGCCGAACGCTATCGGCATATAGGATAATAACAAACGTGTATGTAAGTTAATTAAGTGCGCAGGAATATTTCATCATTATATCGTATGATTGATAGGGAATCCAGTTTTTAAAAACAATAAATTTGGTCCCAAATGTAATGATTTTGTAATAATATATATATTTTTAATGCAAATTGACTAACAGTGTATGCATACATTATAAATACCTAAAGCACAGGTTTGAGAGGATACTCTGACTATGTTATAGATGACATGCTTCAATACCATTTAGCTTTTCATTTCCGTTTTGACAATAGTATACGGATACTAACGTTTGCATTCTCCGTACATTTGTATTGTTTTATATTTTCTGATTACGTTCTTGGACAACATGTATGTCGGATAAACATAGACTGGCTTAACATCATTAAAGCAAAGTACCACCGTGGTTATGTCAATCGAACGGTCATTTGTCCTGGTAATTCATTACTTCAAATGAATGTGAACATGATCCATCGGTAAGGACAATCACGACAAAGCCATGAAAGTTAATCCTAGCCATAGAACAAGAACGAAACCTGATAATAAAAGTACACTGTACGGTGATACAACACATGTGAGACTAGCCGTACATGTTACAAGGTCACACTAGATCCTAGAAGGGCTATCATTACCTACTGTTACTTACCAGCTAGACGCTAATCAATCCAAACTCAATTAAATTGATCCCAGAGCCACGCATAACACATGATGTTCCTTCCGCGTTGTAATTACGCATTGATATACGAATACACCGTCACCTCGCTATAACACCGAGGCAAGCAATGTGTAACAACGTCACATCGATGAGCAAAGCTTTCCTTGTGGTCATATCGAACAGGCCTTACACCGTCCACAGAAGCTATATGTGTGTAATTAGCGTACTTGACGGATACCGACTGGCCAGAGTACCGTCAGCACAGGGTAGTTTCCTGGGAATATTGAACGTAACAGACATCCTCTCAGAAGGTCACATTTATTAGTGTATATATTAGGCTAATATGCATTATGATAATTATGATATCAACGCTGTTGTCTAATGGGTCTTGTAATAAAACGAACAGAACTAGAAATGTAACTCACGATATGGAATGTATAGTTAAATTTATAAATGCAGTACACATGATTCTTCACCTAGTTTGTCTATATCCTAATTGAATGCCGTTCTAAAATTCATTTACTCCATTTCCTTCCGGTAATACGAACGCTAAATGATATGGAATTGAATAATGGTAAAGTTAAAGTTAACTACAGTATACAACTGCGTGTGAGCAATCTCAGGTATTGTATGTAGCTAATCTGGTGTGTGTGTGTGTGTGTGTGTGTGTGTGTGTGCGTGCGCGTGTGTGCTTGCGTGTGTGTCTGTGCGTGTGTCTGTCTGTGCGTGCGTGTGTGCTTGCGTGTGTGTGTGTGTGTGTGTCTGTGTGTGTGTGCGTGCGTGCGTGTGTGTGTGCGTGCGTGTGTTTGGTAATATTTGATGGTGCTGCGATTTCCACGTATAAGTGAATTACGCAATGTTGTTAGTGTGCATACACTGGGTATTTAGGGGAAGTAAGAGTAATTATGATAAACATGCCGCACCCTAACCAGGGATAGTCCGTATACCTATAAGTATCAAAGCGTATGTCCTCTAAGCAAGTAGCAAGACCTCTAAACGTTAGATTTATTCTGGCCCCGAGACTGTCACTCTTTTTTAGTACGATTTAATGCTTCTCAGTTTACTTCACTAATCCCCAAATAACATTTGAGCAAGAGCATGAAATTGTACGCAAGATGTTTCGCAATCGCGCGGCCTCGGATAGCAACACCGTGTATATAAATATTACCATTTAAAAAAAATAAAGTAACTTTAAATAATTCTGTTTTTAGGATGTTTTCATAAAGCATATTACTTTGCACAACTTGCAGATGGCTTTCTTGAAAAGAAATGTGTCAGTGTTGTAAACAAACCTGTTTTGGTGCTGAAAGTGTTAAACCCATTATTGAGAGCAATTGTTGATCTGTTGACATAGTGAAACATTAATTGTCAAAATACTGTTTCTATCATTTTTTACGAACTTTCTTTTGTAGTATGGTTTTGACTTTTGTTTGAAGAACACCCTACATTTCAACCACACAAAACATGCTAATTTTTCATTGAAATCAGATACACCTGTGTTAATAGTAACAGGAAGCCCTCAACTATCACAGTACTAAACGTTATACATTCACAATTACTGTATTCAAAGAAATACTACACTTTAAAGGCATAATAGCACAGTTGATTGACCTACATAATGGACGAACAAATTTCCAAAAAGCTTTCCACCGCTGTGTGGTTCACAAATCTCCACTCCAACCCTCCGATAGACAACCCGCTTCCTTATACATCAGTAAAAGGGCAGATAATTCTCATTCCTGCTCGTATTCCTTTTTAGAATAGTGATACATCACGGACAAGATAAATATCGGAACGTTCCATTATTTAATATAAAATATGATTTGTTTTAATACTATTGAGTGCTGGGGGAATAAGTACATGAGTAAATAACAACGTTTAGGTGGATAAATCAAGCGTTATTAATCTCATATCGAAATTAGTTTGTCCAGTATGCAGGTCAATCAACTGTGGTATTATGCCTTTAACACAAATTCCTATCAAGTTACTTCAAATGATGTTCTTCAATAAGTAATTAGAACAAGATCGCAACACTTAGAATCTTCTTAAAGCAACTCCCTCGCGGATATGTTGCCATTTGTAAATGTTGTCCAATAAAAATATGCATATATCCAATATTACTTTGTTGAAATGTTACTTCCTATTATGTACATAACAAAGTGAATTATGTGTTTCAAAACTATGTTATTTTCGTTATAAGAGAGACCATTCATGTTTTTACAAAATAACTTCTGCAATACAAGTTAAACAACTACCGTGGTATGGCATATTAGTATTATAGTATAAGTGGTTACTTAGTAATTTACGGCGCTTCAATGAATTACATTTTCTCGAAGTCTGAGATATAATTGCTTTAAGCATACCAAAATGGCTAGCTACGGCACTGGATTTTCAAGATAAAACAGTGTGCAATTATAGACGAGTGGCACACTAGCGCGCAGTCATTTAGGAGATCTGCGACATCAAATAGCTGGCAGTCCTAAGCGTACGGAGTTATTTTCAGTCTGCTACTGACTTAACCCTCTTTCTGCTGTATGTGCAGTATTCAGCAGGGAGAGGGTTAACCACCACTACGAGTACGTGCACAGCCAGTGCTGCTGCATATAACAACTGGTGCGTGTGCGTGCCATACTCACACTTAATAACGTGGAGAAAGAAGAGGCAGGAAGTGACCCCATCCTCGTTCTCGGCGCGACACCTGTACGCCGCCTCGTCACCCTTGTTCACGTTCTGCAGTGAGAACACGTGCACGCCGTCGTCGGTCGAGTCCACGCTGATGCGGGGGTGGTCGAGGATCTCCTGCTCCTCCTTGTACCAACGTAGCACAGGACGTGGGAAGCCGGTGACCGTGACCTCCAGCTGCACTTCTGCGCCTTCGTTGACGGTGTGTTCGCCTGTCAGACGCTTGGTGAATTCTGGAGCTGTGACAGAGAAATAAGAGCATCTATACATTTGAAAGAATATAGCTCGTGCGTAACTAATTAATACACGACTAGAATCGTCAGAAGTTGGTACGTATGTAATTAATCAAGGCATACCTTACCTCCTTCATTACACACTGGTATGTGTTGGAACATTGAATTTGGTTTGTCAAAAGACTACGCACACTGGTATATATGGGAACATTGGTTTGTCAAAACTCTACAGTCATGATTAACACGATTCTGTACATGCAACTTATGTCACCGTATGCATATGTCATCTCAAACCCACCCTCGAAACACAGACTAATATGTCTACTTAACTGACGGGACCTAGATAATTGTTAAACGAATTTCTATCTGAGACTACTGACGTTTGATTTGTCCACCTAAAAGATGTTATTTAGTAATGCACTGATTCCTCAACACTCGATGGCTATCACAAATTTAATATTTTATATGAATTCAGGTTACGAAGCATTCATTATATTGTCTTTGATACATCAACTCATTTATGATGGATCGTAATCGTGTCGCTTTATATTTTAGTCGTACCACTTTGAGTTATATCCCCTTGCAATAATTTATTAAGGTAAACGAAATACGACCATATTCAGGTTGTTTACCATCGTTTGGAATGTAATGGGGTCTACCATACAGAGGTGGAAACCTTCTTGGAAGTACAAACATGATTTAATGTATATATGTGCTTTGCAGTTGTAGCTAAGAACTAGTCCAAAACAACCATAAATATCTGTGATATTATGCCTTTAAGTAGGCATAATGGTCTGGGTTTTTTTCAAGGATACCGCAGATCATGTGTACATACAATAAGTTACACATTGACCACGACCATGAAGACACTCACAGTGTATTATTATACAGCTGCTAGTAAAATAGGATTTAATGTAATCTTTCAAAGCATCTACCAGAACCTTTATTGATTTTAAACACACAAGATCACAGCTAGAATAACTACATTATTCATCCAGCTATTTAGCCCTCTTATTCGAATTGCAATCAATAGTTTGCTATTTTATTTATCTGTCTGGATAAATATCTCGGAAACAGTTATATGAGCTATATTGGGCGAGAGGATGCTCCAGTAGGGTTGCAAGTGCTTGTCACGTGACCAGGGCAAGTTCCTGCCCCGAGCTATTGTTTGACGACCACGACGAAGCCATGTAATTCTCCCATTTTGTAAAACTGTGGGTGTATTTGCATTTGCTTTATGGTAAAAGATACCTCGGTTATTAATTAGTATTAATACCGGTATACCCCTTTCTCACTGGATATATTAGTTGTGGGGGTGGGTGTGGGTGGAGGAGTGGGTCTATAAGAAAGAATTTAACTATGCATGTATTGTGTAACCGGAAGTGATATAAAGATACTCCTACTGGTTTCATCCTTGAAATCCCTGGCATTATGTCCACACTTAACCCCTCCGTTAAATATTTGACGTGTAGTCATAATGGCCGTTGTTTCGAGGATGTACAGGTCTTGGCCAGAGGGACTACTCATTTGCATGATTTGGCTTAGTCGGTAGAGCGTTGGACTCATAATCCAGCAACTCCCATTCGAATCACAAGATCGACACGTTCCTATCTTACAACTGCATGTAGTGAACAGACGGTAGTGGAACTACGTGACAGTGAGAGTTAGAGAGCGACAAAGCAGCAATGACTATCAATTACTTATGGTATGATCAGACTTGCTACGACCGCCAACCTCTGCCAAGTAATCCAGGTCAGAAGAAGCACTTGGCGTGTGGTTTGATGAGCATTACCAGGTGAGAGGCAGAGCTGTCTCATGTGAGCTGGATGTGACCCCTGGCTTATCATCATCAGCCCCAGATTGCCGCTTACCTCAGATGAATGAGTCCATTATGTGTATATAACACTAGCATATTCTTCTATTTTCCTCGAGGTACGTGTAAGTCATGGAATGTTACCTATCGTCTTTTACGTACATTCGATCCCTGCGTGTACAAGCCCACACATTATCCGTGTAATCAAATACGAATACCAATGACACGCTTTTAATTTATATTGGACTATAAGTGGCATATATTAGTTGAATTAACAGCTAACGAAGACGAACGAAACAAAGGGAATGAAGACCGATGCGCGTTAACACCTAGCATGGCTTCAAGCCAAAGTGGTGTGGTACCTATAATATTGTTATTCTGCAACAGTAGAAACTGTTACATGACGCAATATAGACGTGTCTCTTGCAATTAATTTACTGACAAGGAATTACTTGTTACATGAACATGTGTTAAGTAAGATCGTTAACACTAACGACGAGCATGCTCCTACTAAGTGGTCGTACTGTAGTCGGGACGGAAATCGGGGCGTAAATCAGGGCGTAAGTCATAACTGAGGTCAACCTGGCCATATACGCCCGGATTACCTGTACGAACATATCGTGAAACACAGGCCACATCTACTTCCGACCTAATACAGTGAATTGTTAGTCCTATCGTCCTACAAGAAATATCATCCGTAAAACATTGGATAGGAAATGTTTAGTTTTCAATATTTAAACCAATCCGTTGTAAATATTATTGAGAACAATAGACTAATACGCCGTATAGACCACGGAAGCAGAAAAGGTACAATAGAGGGTTACTACGACTTTGGTTCAGCAGATAGTATTAATTTTTATAATTTTCCTGTTTTCTGGAACAACCAATATGCAGAGCTATATCAGTTACATGTAGTGGGTACACGCTATACCATGCCAACCATTGCCAACCGTTAATGCCAAATATTTCAGGTCAGAATATTCCATATTATTGTATTGCGTTGCCTACAACCTATGCCTATGAATGACATACGTGATTTTAAGAATGACACCAGATTCTTCAAGTCAAGTTCCGATATTTGGTAGAAAACTTCCCCGCTAAATATCATCCGGTCCTTAATTTATGTTGTTGAGCATACCTACATGTTTACCTGTACAATGTTTAAAAATAGCTTAAGTTTACTAAACAATTTCTGCAACAAAACTATCTACAGATAAAGGTATGTTTATGCACACGTAGTGGTTGCATAACATTTCTCTGTAATAGTTCTGGGGTGTTGACATCACTGGACTATATTTCGCTACAGTGTATTCGCGAGGCTTCCTTGGCTGTGGCAACCTTCCCGTCCAATATTGCTAACAGCCGTATCAGTTACACACAGAGCGGGCATCCTTCACTGACAGTATCCTCAGTCTGACTGCTAGTGTTAGTCTAGCAATATAAGCCTGTAAGCTAACCTTGAAAGTGTTTTACAACGGCAACTCGTTACTATTGTAAATTAATTAATGCAAACAATTTTTTTATAATTAATATAAACTCAACAAAACTGATTATGGGTCAGTACCATTTTTGTTTTACAGATACATTTACATTTAGCTTGATATTGTTTTAGCAAGGAAGCGTTTATAAAGGTGTAGAGGCGTCCGATACTCTTCAAGAACATACAGACGTTTTCAGACGTATCTGGAAGATGAATGGTGTACTGGGTTCCTCAAGCCGAATACCGAAATTCGGTAGAAAGCTTCCCCACAAAATAAAACAGTATCTACTGGCCTTTATAATTAATGTTGTTCAGTATATTAAGTTCAGTATCGGACACGGCTTTATTTAGTTGTAAGGAGCGTGCGCATGTTTATGGAGTAATGTATCAGACATGCCTTAATTATTGCATCGTTTTATGTTAGATCTCCGTACGTTGATATCAGCATGCATGTGTGTTATTACAGGGATGAATCTCATTACCTAGTGTTGCCTCTATATAGAATTGTTCAGTGACTCCTAAGCGGTTAATTATTATATCTAACTTATTTTGACTGACGTGCATGTATATCATTGCATGTCGGTTTTTGTAACGTTTATGTATCGCAATCAAACGATGGAATTCTACTAATCGCATCTCTGTGTACACGTTCAGTAAGCTGCATCTCTGTGTACACGTTCAGTAATCTGCATCTGTGTGTACACGTTCAGTAACCTGCATCTGTGTGTACACGTTTAGTAACCTGCATCTGTGTGTACACGTTTAGTAACCTGCATCTGTGTGTACACGTTCAGTAAGCTGCATCTGTGTGTACACGTTCAGTAAGCTGCATCTGTGTGTACACGTTCAGTAAGCTGCATCTGTGTGTACATGTTCAGTAAGCTGCACCTCTGTGTACACGTTCAGTAACCTGCATCTGTGTGTACACGTTCAGTAACCTGCATCTGTGTGTACACGTTCAGTAAGCTGCACCGGTTTGGAGCCGTTTTCTTGGCAGAGACCTCGCCGGGAAAGAAATAAACAAATATTACTAACGGGATGCATAGGTTGGCATAAAACGCATTCCGCAACAGTACTAGACACATACCGCATGCCTCATAAATTCCGTGCTTATTAAATC
This sequence comes from Lepetodrilus ovalis, assembly GCA_032361185.1. Classification (NCBI taxonomy): domain Eukaryota; kingdom Metazoa; phylum Mollusca; class Gastropoda; order Lepetellida; family Lepetodrilidae; genus Lepetodrilus; species Lepetodrilus ovalis. The sequence goes on along the minus strand of JAUTBQ010138406.1, from coordinate 4,357 downwards.
CGAGCTTTAGGTCAGAATAAACCTTGGACATTGGCGCCAAGTGTCGATATTACTTGACAACATAATTGTGTTAGGGTCTACCACACACCACTGAAACTGGGCTTGGAGAAGAAGAAAAAGATAGCAAGTTCATTATGTCACCGTAGACAAGACTTGTGTTCTATTTTACACATAACTCTTTGCACCGTGTAGCAGCGAATTTATAAGCTATATGATGAGATGATAAGTATGTGAATTCAATAACGGAATCGTAGCCTTAAGTTGTATACTCCCCAGGGACTGGAGATAGTCAAAGGTGCGCACACTGACAAGAGATATGTTGGAGCCATTGAGACCTAGCCCGACGTGAGCCTATACTGTTGTATTGGAATGGTAATAATATCACATTTATCACATTGTAAACCACGCTATTGGTGAATACTACGTTGTTTTAAGTAATGATTGATTGCTGGTGCTTGAAATGGAGCCAAAAATGTGAGAAATGGTATTTTGAATGTATGCATTACCCATAATCCTAGAATTATGTTTTAGACAGTGTGCATCTACTAGTCACCTCTCGACCAACTACTTCCCTCCGCCGAAATACCTAACGCAGACGAGTCTTGAGTTAATTAGCGGGTGGCAATCATTATTAGCAAAGGTATACTAGTATGTCATTGCTTTTAACCATTCAATTAATGTATGATTAAGCTTGATATAGTTTTAATATATTAAAGAGGATTATATTAACATCACTATGCCATGAAAATAAATTGGCCACTTGATAGTAAACACTACAGAGGCTAAATGTTGGTCTGTCATTCATGCAACGTTTAACCTTATACATACGACTATACATAAGTTATGAACACGTGCATATGTGTATCATAATAGTATATAACGCTGGCCTGCACGTGTTTGGCCTGCTTCCCTGCTGCCCCATATAACTGGCCATGTGTTCACCTGCTGGTCACAGCTCACGTGCTTCCATCTCCACGCCTATAGCAGGTATGAGCATGTTGAGTACAGGTATGAGCACTGAGTACAGGTATGAGCATGTTGAGTACAGGTATGAGCATGTTGAGTACAGGTATGAGCACAAAGTACAGGTATGAGCACTAAGTACAGGTAGGTATGAGCACTAAGTACAGGTATGAGCACTGAGTACAGGTATGAGCACTAAGTACAGGTATGAGCACTAAGTACAGGTATGAACACTAAGTACAGGTATGAGCACTGAGTATAGGCATGAGCATGTTGAGTATAGGTTGGCCATCATGCCGTGGTATCCATGGATTGATCGTGCACGCAACTGTTGTTACAGGACCCAGTCTGTGGTACTTCATGTAATTAACCCACTTGTTAAGTGTTAGCCTGTATCTCTTAATAAAACGTTGGCTCAAAACATCACAAACATACTTGAACTGTAACAATCTACTATTCGTAACAGTTGATGGCTTCTATAATATTAATGTTAAAGGTTAACACGTATAGACACACCCTTAGCCATTGGGAATGAGATTGTTATGGTCACCATCTTTTACTGGATGCGTTCCAAATATCTCATGACATTTCCACGCTGAAATGATTTTGGGTAAAGACTCCTGCACCGCATTGTCTGTTCAGTGTATTATCTGATATAGGCCTATATGTGACTGTGAGCAATACCATTTTTAACTGTGGTATTTGTTTCTAACGAAAGGCATGCATATGGAACATGCATTGAAATAATTAACTATAACCCAAGTGGAATTTATTTTAATGACCTTTTAAAACTATAAAATATAACTATTATATTCGAGCTGACATATCCTGCTTAAATATAAATATAAGTACCTATAATTCTAATTATAGCAATATAATACTAGACTATTAACATTAATACCCTGTTATCAGATGTTTAAGAAGTGATTTCCTTATAATATAACTGCAAGCATGGTGTGAGTGCAAGTCGGTCAGGTATAAATAAAACAAAGATGTCAGGTAAACAAAAGTTATGAATCGATATTTTTAGAAATATTGATTGGTATTGCATGTGTGCTATATAGTATAGTATGTATATTACTGCTTACCCCTGTAGAGTAAATTTGCCTTTCTACAAGTCAACGGGCTGCGTCCAACGCGGGATAAAATATCGTCCACATCCAAAGTTGCAAACTTATCGTCTGCTTCCGTTTCCACAGCCGCCATTTTGAACCAGCAACCCTCTCACCCTCCTCGCTTACTCCACCCGACTGGATAGAACTGATGGGTTGTGTAACTGCTACCCCACTAGAACCAGCGAACCTTCATAGAAATTCCTATTTGTGCTCGAAATCGGGTCCGATCTGTGCAATCCATGAGTATGCCGACAGACCGCCGAGATCATGAAGATCATTCTCACTTTCCAGTAGCAGACGATCGTTCCAAGGGAGGGGCGCAGCGAACGGCCCTCGGGAACACACGAAATGGAGAGTCTTATATAATCCGTGAGCTTTGCTGGTGTGTGTGGGAGGCACAGGCGAGTTGGAGGGAGGAGGGTGTAATGACACTGAGAGAGAGGGGTGTGGACGCATGGGTCACGGTGCGGATACAAGGTTAACTTTCACCGACTCCACTTCACTCTTTCCTTCCTAGTTGTCGGCCGTGCACGGAGTTACGAATGAATGTGTTTGGGAAGATGCCAGGCGGTGAGAAGAAGAAGAAGATGTCTTCAACGTGCAATCTCACGGTGCACTGTATAGATGTTGTCAGTAGAAACGTTCCGCTACATCTGCCAAACACATCGCATATCTTTCAAGACGACATAAAATATGATGCTTTCTCTAATTGTAGGGCCTATGCGACTCGTACGGTATATGACGTCTTCTATACGGCCACAATGTTTATCTTGTTTACAGTTACCGAGTATCCCATAACAAGAGAACATATAACTGATGATAAACATAAAGCAGGAATACAGACGTGAAGAAGGTACAACAACGGTATCACAATATGAGATTGAAGACCTATATACACAGAGCCTACAATACAGAGAGGTACCATATCACTCAGGGCTGTCCATATATGGAACAGAAGTATTTCGAACCACATAGTACCACCATGTCAAGACTCCTAGTTGCACCAAACTGACAAGTGGTGTTTGTGAAAGATTCTAGAAAGCGACTCTAAACCCCAAGCCACTCTAAGCCACCAATTTTGTTTTACTAATTATTACTGACGAAACTTGATATGAGGATGGTGTAAATCCCCACATCGGCAGGTGGTGGACAGCATATGGGCACTATTTACTCTGAAATCAGGATCACTGCCATCTTGACTGGATTACCGTGTAGACTAACGTTATATAATGAACATATGGAACACTGATAGTTCCAACAACACGATGATAACTATTTCTAATTATATCTGAAGGTTTGTTCGTCGAGAACTAAAAGTACACAAATGATGCATTAGCATATAGTGTACACAAATGATGCATTAGCATAGTTGTACACAAATGAAGCACAGTTGTACATCAATGCCAGACATTGGCATGCCTAAATAAACTATACACATACATGTATGAACGATTATTCATGATATACTGATTTCATACTGTATTGCGTTTCTAAATGACGCCTGCAACTGAATTCTAATAATGTATGCACATACGTTGAAATACAAATTGGTCATACATATTTATCTTCATGCATGCATTCATCAGTCACTTTGTCTTCGTGTATATGCACATTAATATATTACAAATAACTCTCGTACTTAAATGTTATATGGGAAATGTTCGGTGAGCAATGTATGTATGTAGTACAAACAGAAAAAAAAAATCAGCTATATACTCAGTGTACTTTTCAAGAACCTGCAGAGGCATTCGTAATATCAACGACACTCACTGCATTACTCACAATACATTCTGAAATTTGGTAGAAAGATTGTCCCAACAATATTTTTGAGCTCAGAATTAATTTTGTTCAGTATATATTTCTACGTATTCTTCATTTAAAAAATAAGCTTTTTATTTCGAATTCACAGTGACAGCTTGTCGTCCTATTCAAGGATCGTTCCATTTTATGGTTATGTTCAAACAGGCAGTTTCGACAGTGACAGTTTCCCCATTGTCTGTTAGTGTCATGTGCCTCTAGCTGTGTGCATGTATAGGACAAGATTAATTAACTGTATTACATGGAACTACATCTAGACAGCATTAACAAATTCACTGAAGAAGGTATACGCAATCACAGTTAGGCTTATATATTGTATTTACTACATGTGTGTAGTAAGATTAACTGAATCTGTATGTGAAGACGAATATTGTTGTTGTGATAGTGTGTTTGTTTGTGTGTGTGTGTGTGTGTGTGTGTGTGTGTGTGTGTGTGTGTGTGTGTGTGTGTGTGTGTGTGTG
>JAUTBQ010138295.1:0-15059 GCA_032361185.1 Lepetodrilus ovalis | reverse complement strand
GTGCAGGTAAATAACAAAAAATAAAAATGGGATCCACATCTGACCCAGCCTTATATCCGAATCCACTCTGTATCGAATAGCCTTATATCGAGGGGACACTGTATATGATTGGATATCTGTGTAGCATAGATGTACCTACATATAAATGTATCCCTGGTGTAGGCAGAAACAGATTCCATTGGCGTAGTGATGACAATGATGACAATGATGACTATAATGACAATGATGACTATCATACAATAACTATGGCAACCCTGATTACTCCAGCAGGTATACATACGCCAAAGAAACGGATGTATTTATAATATATAAAGTAACATGAGACACAAATTGGTTTTCAAAATGGCTGACAGGCCATTCCGTGATTAACCAAAGTAATTGAAATCTCATTACTGAAGGCATCTCATTTAGCGGTCATAGATAGGTCAATGGAAAATGATGTTAATAAACAAAAGATTACAATTCTAGACAGAAATAACTATTAATTAACTTACGGTATGCTCACAACATTGATGACTTAATGTGATTATAGTTTTTTATTATAATTAAAATCTTAAAAGATTTCTGAATTTGAATTAATTTAACACATGTTTACACACCGGGATCCCAGGATGGGATTTGAGCATGAAGCTTTTTGCTCCGAATTTCAAACGTTCTACCAATGTGCTACCACCCACCCCAATTTAACACATACTTTCACACATATACCAAATTAATGTCAATTAATTTAGTTGAAAAATTGTATTACCGGTAGCCATCCTGGGAAATAAATAAGAGTAGCATCGACCATCAAGGGCACAATTTACACTTCAATGACCAAAGAGAAATACAATAAGCATAAATTAACTACAGTACTTATTAATCAATTGGAAAAGATGGAACTGTTGGGGGTAAAAGAAACAGTACATCACTACCCTATTGATTTCACAGATGATGTTATTATGGTGGTACTGGTACATGGTCGCATGCATTTCATGGCTGACCGCTCAGGAGAAAGTAAAACATTTTTTAGCTTGGCTGGTGCGTGGATAGGTGCCGGAGAACCTGAGAGTATAATATGATTCGTTGCTGTCCCACGCTGGAAACTTGTGGTGTCGCCTTAGACAAGTGCCTTAGTTCGAACACGCCTCTGTTCACCCAGCAGAGAATGGGTACCCAGAAGGATGAAATAGACATGTGAATGAAAACCTTCTAGCACCTTGAATAGCAGCTTTGGTTGTATAAACCTCAGAGAGTTGAGAAGGACCACGAGAGCACACAGATCCATTGACCAGGGTAATAATGTAGTGTTATGAGCATGCTGCTTTCAAGCATGGACTTGGTGCAGTATAAATGTGCAGATTATTATTATTATAGTTCATAAAAAGGGACAGGACTTCAATAAGTGTTTTACTATTGTCCGAGCCCATTGAATTTATGTCAAAACAATATGTTGAAATCAATCACAGACGAATTCAGTATGTGAACAATTCAGATAAAACAATTAATAATCATGAATGATGCCATCTTTGAAATAAGGCACATTGTCTTTTCTATCACGTTATTGGCCGGTTTCAAAATGCAAGTTTTATACAAATGTCTCTGCTCAAAGCAGCAAAAAGCTTCAATCAACATAACTGAAGAAACTTTAATGCACAAGGTTTTTTGGTGACGTGTTGACTTGTTGTGTAAAAAGTACAGAAACCTTGTTATTTTGGATTTGATTGATTTTACAATTTATTTCAAGGAAGGCAACTGCATTTATTTATGGTTTTAAAAATACAAATGCCAGTCTTAGTGCAGATGAAGCGATGATGACAACTGTATACCATTACATCTAAACCTTCCATGCATCCAAAAGTTTCTGACAGTAATTAATTGTTGCCATGATATGAGGCAACCATGCAGGATTCGAACCCACGTTCCAATTTTCTTCTTCATCGTGTCCAACCAACGACACTCTAAGTCTAAGCCTGACAAACTCCCTCAAATTAGATGTAATTGCTTCAAGCAAAGCCAAGATAGTGAATTTCTCCAATCCATTTATATCGTAATACAATTTTCGCCCTTTACTTTTGCCTGGAAGTTCCCCATTGGATCTATTTATCCTCACCTTCAACATCAGGGGCTTTGTGCTCAAGATGGAGCATGCAGTTAAATTGGGTATGATAATAAAAGTTAATTTTGACATTCTGCGAACATCTCCTGGAGTCTAATGCATGAAATGAGTAGTTTTGACCTAAACCAGAAGTTCGTCACTACACATATATCAGAAAGCCTACAATGCACGATGCATTGTTACCAACTAAAATAGTTTGCTTTCATGCATTAGTCTTTTTTATGGAAAATGTTTTTTATTTAATTTTAATAAAACAGTGACACAGTCGTTGATGATATGAGAACCCATTGATATATAAAAGAAAATCTATTAATGAAATTTGTATTTGATTAAATTTCAATAATATCTTGGCACATGATGTTTGTTTACATGAGGTGATCATATTCCGTGATCGAAATAGAGGTGGTCCTATACTAGGGGTCATTTGAAAATCTGCAATGTTAAAGGTATCTGTGTGACCCCCTAAAAATTGCAGATATTACCACCATTAACATTATTTCTATGGAAAATGACCCCCTGATTATATTTTTGTATTTTGACCACTGACATTGGTGTCAAATTTATGATATAATACTATTATTTAATTTATTTCTACTGAAAAATACCATCATCGACACAGTCATCTTAACATATGGGAATTCTAGCAATTTCCAAAATTATCATAATTCAAAGTTTAAATAATTAATGGCTAGAGTATTGACAGCTTTTATATAAATGACATACTTTCCCCATACTGCAGTGTCTGAAGTCACTGGAACCGAATACCACTCCAAGCTCAATTTACAACATATGATTTACCCTTTTACTGCTGAACAAGAGCAGAAATTGTCACATACAGCGGAGATTTTAATTATTCCAAGAGAGCAATGGTTAAAGGACACTCCTATAAATACACAACTGTAAACTTAACCAACCCGTAAATCAATTGTCATCTGATGTATGGATGTTGATGAAGTCTACATGAAACCTAATCATCATCGTAAATGCCATTTTATTCGTTGTTCAGAATGGGTTCCAAATGTCATTGTAAAGTAATATGACAAGATTTTAATCTCAAAGCGTGTATATTGGTTCAATCTACGTTTACAAATACCAAACAGTTGCTGATAAACTAGGTTCTACAAAAACGTGTATCTATATATACATGATATATGGCCAAGTATTTGAAACTGATAAATATATTATGCAATGTAGCCCACACTAAGAGAAAATGGGATGTGTGTTATGGATACTAGTGTTGAGGGTTTCCTCCTGCCTTCAACTGACAAGGTGCGATATAAGTGAAAGAATCTGAAAAGTGGCAATAGGAAGTGCTGTTGCATAGCATTGCAGTTATCATACTTGGTCTGTCAGTACCAGCCAGTGTTCGCAGGTTTCCTGCAACATTCAGTGTTACAGATGTTGCAGGTTTCCTTCTGCCCTATATACTGACAAGCTGTGATATAAGTGAAAGAATCTAAAAAGTGTCTCTAAATTCCAATTCCAATTCCAAATACAGTGTCCCCTCAATATAACGATGAAGTTGGGGTCCATGACATACCCACTGCCTTAAAGTACCCGCATTATACGATATTACAGCGAAATAATAAAATTAAAAATGGGATCCACATCTGACCCCACATCATATCTGAATCCGCAGAGTATCGAACCATGTTATATCGAGGGGGTGCTGTATGTATATAGATAGATAACTAGATAGACAATCTTTATTATCCATCAACGAGGGAAAATTAGTTTACATCATTATAAGGCATATGTGCATGCTTATGCATAAATAAATAGTAGCGCATGAACAGAGAATAAAAGCAGATGACACAGTGTAACATATTTCAGCGAATTATTTATCAATTGGATACAATTTGGAATGAATGATTTCATAGCCCTGTTTGTCCTGAAAGGAATTAATCTAAGATGGATGCCTAAAGGTAAGAATTGCAGTTGATCATTTAAAACATGTCTGTCATCTCTTAGAAATTTGGAATTGATTGTGCTTTATTTAGAATTCTGCAAGCTTGGCAATTTTGTTCCTATAATTTTGCTGCACAGTAAATGATGATAGAGTTGAGTTTGTTAACCAAACCAGGCATGAAATGAAAATGTCATAATACTTTCAATGAAACCTAAATAGAAAAGAATCATAATTTTAGGATTTATAGTTGTTGCTGTCCTGTTATAGACGACAGTTCCATGATAATTTCGAGTTTATAACTGTTCCAAGATAACTATATTCACTTACAATTTCTACTGCTTGAGAGCTTATGGTGACTGGAACGATCACCATTTTGTTCGGTCGGGAGTCTATTACAAGATCTTTAATGGGGTTTGTTAAGTTCCAAATGATTGACTGAATACCATATGAAAAAACTGTCTATGTCACTTCTATAAATACTATATTTTAATTCCTATCCTCTAATCTTTCCGACCATTTCAGTGTCATCCACAAATTTTACATTGAATCACTTGGATACTCTCCTTTCGCAGTCATTGGTGTTAAAGATAATACCAAATTTAATATGCATACATTATTATAATTATTTATTGTTCATAAAGTATGCTTACAATAGCATTGTTCTAAATCATATCCATCTACCCTATTAGAGCAAAACACTCCATAATCCATCCATACAATGATAAAAAATTCTGGTATTATCAATGAAAATTGGTACATCATCTTAATAAATTGATAATAGGAACTTCTATGAGATTTGGTCCCAAATTTATGAATTTTTTTTAGTAAGTTTTCCTTCTCAACTCAAAGATTTGTTCACAAATTCTCATATAAAATTTTAGCTTGAGGATAAAATTGCACTCAAATGTTTTGTAACCTCAGGTACTGACTGAAAATTATGACTTTTTGGTGTAAGTCTTTGATTTAGACATGGCCTACTGTGGGACACATCCATCGAAAGGTCAACATGCAAATTACTATTGTTGGAGCCGATAATAGGCATAAAAAACCCAGTCTCTCACATTATCACGAGTCTTGTATCACATTAATCTACATGTTCCTTTAGAATACTTAAAGCTTCCATGTGTAACATGATCACATCATGCAGAAGTTGATCTTGGATTATTCAGTAGAATTAGCCGGCTGTCACTCGAGTATCTGGCAGTATTAGGTCTAATATAATTTGGTTTTGGATCAGCTTTCCAGCGGAAAACTTCTTCCTTGAAGGACAGAGATCTAAATATTGACCAATGAAATTGTGACTTGTAACACAATATTATTCTACTGTGGATGTTATTTACGTACATGTACATTAGACATAAGATAACAAAGTCCTGGCATATTGACGTTGTGGCGCAGTTTTTTTAATGGACATAAAGCTGGTTTGGTTTTAAATAGGTAGAGCCCAAATGCAATCTTTGTCCTTATGATAAAAGTTTCCCTTTTCAAACAATTCTTGGAGAATTATGACCATACGACATTGGATATTCCAGTAATAGCCATGTTATTTTGTTTCTGATAGGATGGGATAGAATAAGAATCCACATGCTAACATGGTAAACTGTTTTCCACCGTTTGAAATCTAGGCATCAAAGTAACAAGATGACAGTCGAGTTTAAAAAGTTATTTTTGTTGTTGTCACAAATGGAAGCCTTTGATTATCAGCTGTGCTGCACATGTTGTCTCATTTCAAAGACCATTTAGTAGACCATCTCACAGACCATCTCACAGACCATCTCACAGACCCCCACAGACCATGTCTCCAGCAAGAAATTTCAAACACTGCTGTCAACATGTTCTCTTTGAAATTGAGTTGTTGATGGCAATATGAAAGTTATACTGATAGATCTCTTGATAGTCCCTGATAAATTGGTTTTGTGTTGTTTTTTATTTTTATTTAACATGAATGAACAGTCAGATACTATTTGTGGAAACTATGTAATTAGAGAAATAAATTTTAAAAAACAATTAAAAGATAATTTTCATCTAAAAATACAATGTAGGAAATTCAGAAATTGCATTCCAAAAGAGTTATTCTTTTTAGTTCTTTATAACTTCTGAAAATTAATGATTATTAATAAAATTCTAATGAAAGCATCTTCATGCACTGCCATTGAAGTTTAATTACAATCTCCAAGCAGTTATAATTACTGCTAATCAATAAACATCCAATGAATTAACCTAAACAGAAAACATTTGTCAAACCAATGGATCTCATAAAAAGATAATCTTAAACTACTTGCAAGATAAACCTGAACAAACTGCATACATTTCTTTACCAAGCATCGGCTTTATACTGAAATTGTCTGTCTATGATTTTATTAAAAGATGGAAATAAGCTAAGCCATTGTAAATATTGCATATTAGCAAAGGAGTTATTATGATGTGTCAGAATAACTATGTCCCAAATATTGCATGATAAAACATTGAATCAACTATAGAAAAAAAAGGATATAATATTAATGCAGCAATTCAAGTGTATTGTTACAGAATTGATTGAGCATTGAATTGAATTACATTGTATTATGTCTGCTGCAAAACATTTTCCCATGGGAATGGATTTCTATGTAGGAAAAGTACAATGGGAAACATAGAAATATACAAACCAACTTGCAGCGAATTAATTTTCTCATAAAAAAAATATTGTAAAAAATATCATCAGTAATGCCTTACCGGTATATGCAAAAAGAAATATTACATTGTTGGTGAGTAATTAGAGAAAATCTGAACATATCCACAAATAAAATAAAGTTAACATTAATATAAAAATGAACATCTAAATACTGTACCTATTTAAGCGACGCTATCCTGAATAACGGCTGCTACTAATCCGATTTAGCCGCGTTCTTCCAACGCAAGTTCTATGTCACTAAACTTGTGCTACAAGTGTTTCACCTGAAGTATGTGGAATGTATGGAGTCTCCACGAGACAATCTCCACATCAGTCTCTGCTCCAGTCCCCGTGATACAGTCTCCGCGATACAGTCAACAGTCACTGTGTTGGAGATTGACGGCGGCGCTCGACGTTCAATCAATACCGAGGCGAGCTCAGCAGTTCTGTGCTGGTTCCTTGATGTAGATGTGCTACGTACCATGTGTGTTACAGATAGTGTTCTCTGATAGTGTTCAAAATAAAGTTTGATAGTGTTCACTGATCAGTCGTCTTTACTGATAGTGTTCATCGTATTCACAGTGAGTGATTATGGAGTTTAACATCGATGCGGGAATCTTTCACCCATTTGCGATGACAGTATTCACAGATAGTATTCACAAATACAGTCTTGATTGTGTTCACTGATAAGAGTCTGATGGTGTTCAAAGTATTTACAAATACAGTACAATTGTGTTCACTGATAGATAGTGTTCACTAGTTTAATGTTGTTTGACAGTGTTGTGTTCAGTGATGCTGTTTACTAATAATGTTCACTGATAGTTGGCACAGATAATGGTCACTGACTGTTCACTGATAGACTGATAGTGTTCATTGACATGGTTCACATATTGTTCATGGATAGTGCACACCGATACAATGCTCATGAATAGTATTCACTGATAATGATGCTCATATTATATAGCTTTGTTCATGGTTTGATATAATTATTCAAATATATAGCTTTGTTCATGTTCAAGTTTTTAGTTTTTTAATGTTAATGGGGTTTAGAGTCGCTTTCTAGAATCTTTCACTAACATCACGACTTGTCAGTTTAGGGCAGGAGGAAACCCATATCTGTAGCACTGAATGTTGCAGTAAACCTGTGAGCACCAGCTGGTACTGACAGACCAATAATGATATCTGTATTGCCACTCTACAGACAGTGCATCCTATCAATATCGCATCAGAAATGTAACTTCCGTGAACATTGACACAGGGCCCCCATGGGGCGGGATTTGAACTCAGTACCTTTGGCTCCAAAGTCCAATGTTCTACCACTGCGCTACATGGATAGTTTTCATTGAAAGTGTTCATAGATAGTTCGCTGATAGTGTTCACTGACAGCGTTCAATAACAGTGTTCACTGATTGTGTTCACTGGTCGTTCTCCATAATATTGTACATGTATAGTATTAAGCTATATATAGCTAAGCACAAATGTACCACAATAAAAAATACAGACTAATTCATCAGTTAGCCGACTGTAAGTGGACTGTAACACCATACAGCCTTAAGGGGACACAAATGGAATTTGCAGTTTGATGACGAGCGTCGAGTTGAAGATGTCTTCCTGATCATGTAATTCTCATGAGACTTGGGTGAGTATTGGCAACATAAAGATCTTGCCTGATCAAACAGTTCTTTGGAAGCTTTGGCTCTTGAAAGGTTTCATCGTGAGAAGTACATGCTTCTTGCAGTAAATATTTCATAAGAATACTTAGTTGCTTCTTGTGGGGGAAAAAACAAACTCATCTGAGTTTGGGGAGTATCCTTTCAAAACACATTGATGACTTAGAAAAAAAAATTTACAACTTTTAAGTTTTGTTCCAAAAGAAATACAAGTTAATATAAACATTTATTCTCTGATAAATCGTCGCTTATGGGTGAGCTATTCCCACTGCGACGTAAAACAATAAAAATAAAAAGAATCTCTTGTAAAATGTAAATGTGCATGTGGCAACAACACAAATAACCTGATTATTTGTACAATAATTGCAACACTTGCCTGCTTGTACGGACCATTTCTCCCAATGTTAAAGGTATCCTAAGGGCAAGTAGAAATTCGTAACATTTGTTATTTGTATCACTAATCGGGCGAGTACATTTTAAAGTTAGTTTCTATCCCGGTTCAATAATTTCACACCTCAGAAACAATACTGGAAATAACTAATCCATTAATATGGCCAAAATAGGAGATTAGGCCACTGAACCTTAATCAATAATCACTACTAATACTATGAACATTGTAACACATAGGATGATATTATACTATCAGAACACTGGATAATGTCAACCCTCTCCAAATGCTAATAGAAGATATCAACAATATCAAGACATTAATAGAGGGCATCAACAGTGAGAACTCATAATTGATTACAGCAGTATACCTAGAAAAGCAGGATGAGATAGTATTACATGTATTAACAGTATCTGACCTCATGATGTCAATGCTAGTAGCAGAACACAGAACAAGAATGCAAGAACAATGATATCAGAATATACTTTGAAGTGGAAAGGCATTTAGTTACATAGGAGGATTTTACCTCCTGTTTGCCCATCCATTTCCCATTCTTCATATTTATGTGTGTATGTCTGTCACTATGTCCTATTTTTGGAATAAATATTGCTTAAACCATATCAGAAAAAGAATGCAAAAACCATGATATCAGAACTCAGAAAATGAATGCAATAGGGATGATATCAGAACCCCGAATAAGAATCCAAGAACCGAGGCCTATCATCGCCCTTTAGAAAATATGAATGGGTATAAAAAGTATGCCCAATACAACATTGTTGCAAGACTGTTTCATCCTGATGACAATACATATACCAGACAAAGGGATTAATCCAATTAAAGGATGAAAGTGATGCAGTTTATTACATGTTTCAGTATTCCACTTTGATTGGCGTAGCAATTTAATATAATTGCTAATAGCATGTTTAGTATCGCTATATGGAATTGGCATAGATGAAACGGTAAAAGTATGTGCAGACTTTGATACCCACATGACCCGGCAACCAACAAAAGATTATTTCTGATGTGGTGAGCAAGTCATGCAATTCTAGAATGTCTAGTATAAGCAGACTTTTAAATTGACAGTTTTTAATGTGCTTGTAAACATGAAAGAGAATCGGAAAACATAATAACTTTTGAAAGATAACAGTTTTTAACATGCTGCAAGGCCAATTTAATGGCCTTTGCTTCTGCTGAAAATACTATGCAATATGCAATAACTATGATAAGGCAACAAGAATGCAAGAACCATGATATCGGAACACAGGACAAGAATGTAATAACTGATATGGCAACACAGAACAAGAATGCAACAACTGATATGGAAACACAGAACAAGAATGCAAGAACCATGATATCGGAACACAGAACAAGAATGTAATAACTATGATAAGGCAATACAGAACAAGAATGCAACAACTGATATCGAAACACAGAACAAGAATGCAAGAACCATGATATCGGAACACAGGACAAGAATGTAATAACTATGATAAGGCAATACAGAACAAGAATGCAACAACTGATATCGAAACACAGAACAAGAATACAAGAACCATGATATCGGAACACAGGACAAGAATGTAATAACTGATATGGCAACACAGAACAAGAATGCAAGAACTATGATATGGGAACATAAGAACTCTGATAGCAAACATCAAAGTATCTCTGCTATCTAATGGTAATCTAACATTGATTTCCTGTCCCAGATCAGTAGTCATCACCTACTCTGGTCACCTTTCATTCTGTATTTCTGACTGCCAGCGCATCCCATTAACCCTGTGACATCTAGTCAATGGGATATTCTATTGCCATACGGCATCAAGTCAAACACAAGTGCCCTCATCAATACAAATAACACACAATATTTATTTGTGTTGGTTGGAACTGTCTAGCTGTTTGCTTTGTTTAACCCTCTTGCAGTTGAATGTATCACTGTCATTGCTTTACAAGGAACATCCAGGAGGTAGAAGGTTAAGCATTGTGAAGTCCAGTGCCACTCTAAACCAATGTAGACCATAAGCTGGTTATATTGGGCAACTGTCTAATGTAAATGATGAGTTAAAATGATACTATCTTCAGTTGAATGGCAATATTCAGACATTCTGTTTAAAAGTCTGTCATATATCATGTACAGTATCTCAGAAAGCATCTTTCCTCTTGTGTAAAATAGTGGCAATTCCAGATGGAATTAAATATACTGACTTTGCAGCCCAATAAACGATGTGGCACTATAATGACCAAACTTCACTACATTCTATAAATACCCATGACATTTGAGAATGTCTTGTAAACAGACTTCTTGAAATTGATTTTCGTACTGAGAGCAAGATGTATCTGCCATTGTGGAGCCTCATTGAGAAAGTTTTCCTTTTAAGGACATGAACATCTCAACATACCTCTTTGCCATAAACGGCCTTTGGAAGTGAGTCAGTATCTACTTCAAACAAAAACTAACCAAACGTTTCCTTGGCATTAACGATGATGCAGTTATCTACAAACATTAGCACTTGACAGTCTTCCAGGTGATGCATACATCCACTAAGGCTTTCTCTTAAAGGAACACATCCTTTGGTCAATTTCATCTGCATTGCTATGACATTTTCGGTTCTTGAAGTCAAGAAATGTCTTGTTTTCACCCTCGTTCTTCAGTGACGAAGGTAATTAATCATAATGAGGATGCTTACCTGTGACGTTCAGGCCGTCGGATCGTTGACACCAAATGTCGCGTTTCCCATAGCGACTCCAGCTTGTCTTTGACCAATAGAAAGTGTAGCATCTGCTGGCATGACATGGAACCTCTTCCCATAATACCTCGCTGCAGGGCTGGTTGTCGAGGCGTGGCAACGACAGAATGGCTCGAGATCGGGACTTGGCTCCGATGTTCTGAGGCGATTCTAACGTGAATTAAAAAAATAAATCATAAACATATTTACACTTAAACTTCCACTATACACTGAAACAAAGTATTTGGTTTGCTGCTTGAGAAAATATTGCATACTATACATGATAGCGCACAATACAAGGAAAAGGACGGTACTTGCAATTTCTGAATATTTATGGAACGAGGTATTTGGCAAGTAAGATATAACATCATTTTGTATAGCCGATATCGAATATAAGAATTACAATGGTTGTAAAAGATGTCGTAGTTCAATGACAGATTGAAGTCCTTCAAGTTAACGCACTTGTCGCAGATGACGTAAAAGTGTCCTCACTCAGTCTAGACTTGTCAAATCAGTCTGTAAACATTGACTATGTTTACATGTTGTTACTCAGAACTTATGGTGACCTTGACCTATGGCTTTCTAATAAAACTATTTGTCTATACATGTTGTTGAACGTTTCAAATAAATTATGGCCTTAAATAATTTCTCATTCTAAATTAATATTTTATAGAGTGTAAGATATACATTCTATAATTGTTCCCAGTTATACCTTTGGGTGAAAAGTATATTAATATTTTATATACTAGTATATAAAAAAAATTTTTTTTTATCTGTTCTAATAAACCTAGGACATGCTATCTTGCCTATCCACACATTTCCCAAAGTGCATTTAGGCAGTTATTCTGGATACTTGTGCTATATAGATGTACATAATAATAATAATAATAATAATAATAATAATAATAATAATAATAATAAATATTATTAATAATAATAAGAAAAATACGAATAATAATAATAATAATAATAATAGATACTACTAAAAATAAATAATAATAATAAGAATAAGAATATTAATAATAATAATAATAATAATAATAATAATAATATTAGATAGGTTTGATTTCTTTCCAAAACTATTTAAATTTGGTTGCATACAATAAAGCAATGGAAGCTATTTCAAGACAAAGAAAATCTTGAATAACATCGAAATGCAGTCTGTGCCTTGCAGCATGAAGACCAGTAAACTTTTTGCACTCCTCTGTCACCCAGATGATGTTTTCATACATCAAACGATCATTTCAACTTGGATGGGTTTAACCTATTTTCCAACGAAGCCCCCAAAGCACTGTACCGTTTGAGCAATCAAGGACAGAGCAAAATGACCTCCCACCATAACTAGAAATTACATATAGAATAAAATAGATCATCTTATTATAGAATAAAATAGATCATCTTATTATAGAATAAAATAGATCATCTTACTGTAATGGTAAAAAGTTGGCAGTCTGTAAGATACAGAACTACAATCAACATTGCATTGGCATTTGCTTTACTTGCATTTTGCACATAAAAATAAGTAGTGTCCCCTTGATATAATGCTGAAGTTGGTGTCCATGACATACCCCCAGCGTTATAGTACCTGCCTTATACAATATTACTGGGAAATAATGAAAATATAAATGGGATCCACATCTGACACCACGTTATATCCGAATCCGTGGTGCATCGGACGGTGTTATATCGAGGGGACACTGTATGAAGATTTTTGTCATACAATTTTTGTCATTTTTGTCATAGTCAACAATCACCTGCTAAATCTTCTAGCTACTGACATGGTAGTGATAGACCAGCAAGAAGAAAAAAAACCATACTGCACTAATGCACAGTGAATTTGATCAAATATGGCAAAAAATCAATTCTGGTGTTAATGCATTTTCTCAACAATTTGCTGCTGCTACTGTCTGGGTCTGGGGACGGAGAGATTGGGGTTTAGAGCTGCCTTCAGGATGTGTTCACGTATATCGCAGCTTGTCAGGCAACCTGCAACACCCTTAACCTTCTGAAAGCTGGAGCCACCTCCAGTTGCCCAAGAGAGGAACTATTTTGGTTAACGCAGCAGGAAGAAGATTGCTACATGAGTTTGAACTACCATAATGCTTTTATTAATTAAAATCTCCAAAAGTTTGAACTCCATTTATTAAATCACACAAAAAGAAATACAAATATTTTGAACCCTTTAATACCATTTGAACACTAATTAATCATCGAAAATACTTTATTTTCAACCCCAGAAACATGAAAAATGCCCAGTTTGTTAAATTATTAAATTAGTCGAACTTAATGTAGATATAACTATTTTTTCTATCCCAAATGTGCCAAGAATTGTGCATGCTATACAAACAAAATTATTTAACATATTAATTTGGTTGCCCATAAAAATATGAATGGACAGATGATTCCCCAACCCTGCAAATTAGTAGCACACTGTACGGTGGTGTGATGTGAGATACTGACCAGTCCTAAAGTCCTGACAGCTGATGTAGCATTCACTCCACTTTGACCACGGCGACAGGATACACTCTCCGGGACATGCCACCCGGCACGGCTGGACGGTCTGCAATAATAATAATAATTAAAATAATAACAATAATAGCACAATAATAATAATAATAATAATAATAATAATAATAAAAATAATAACAATAATAGCACAATAATAATAATAATAATAATAATAATAATAATAAAAATAATAATAATAAAAATAACAATAATAGTACTACTACTACCACTACTACTACTACTACTACTATGACTACTACTACATGTACTACTACTAATAATAACAATATTTCTATTACTAGTACTACTAAAAATAATAATAGTAAAATACTACTACTACTACTACTACTAATAATAATAATAATAATACACATAATATTACATTTATTACATTGTCATGCATATGTGTGTGAGATAGGATTGCTATTGAGTGTGAGCAAACTTGATCATAGCCTAGAGAATTTCAGCTAGCAAGAGGACATCACAGCTATATATATTATTATACGTAATATACGATCCACTGGTTAGATGTCGCGGAGACGATGTATGGTTGTTTGTCTCCAGTGGTAAATGTTACACTCGAGGAACCTGCGGTGCGTATTCTGTTACCAGTGACAGAATGCATAATCAATTCCCAATGTCTTGGAGGCTTCCTACGATAAACAGAATCATTTCGCGTCACATCGATTAACGAGTTATTCGTGCAAGGAGAAAACCGACATCCATTTATGATATAAGGTAGTGTACAATGGGTACTATTTTGACATTTATGCTAGGAATTGATTACAATGTCGATGTAGGTTTTCCTGAGATAGACACTATAGATCATTACTCGTATTCAACAGTCCAATGACCTTCAAAGCCAGCAATGTCCAAATACAGATTACTGATGGAAACAACAGTAACAAAATGTCATTGCATCTATGAAGTAAAGACATTTTGTATATTATTTTGGAAGCAAAATTGTATAAAAATAATAATATTAATAATAAATACGCACTAAATAGTTCATTCATAAAGTGCTCAACACTACATAATGTTTATCATTATTATTATTACAGTGTACTCTGTATAAACCGGCCCTCGTTGGGACCGATAAAATATGCCGGA